>JBBPBX010000998.1:88966-112190 GCA_038048925.1 Garcialebias charrua | reverse complement strand
CTCACCTCTCTGCGACGTTCTTGAAGGCGTAAATCAATCCTGGAGGCCACTGCCTCCAATTCTCTGAGGGTGGACGGAGGATCACGTGCAGCCAACTCATCCTTGATGTCGTCATTGAGAGCCTGCCAAAAGATATCTTGAAGAGCTTTCTCATTCCATTCACTGTCAGCAGCCAGAGTGTGAAAATCTATGATTAATTCAGAGACTCTGTGGTTGCCTTGACGTAATTTCAGAAGTCCTCTGGTTGACTCTTGAGTGGGAAGAACATGATTAAACACTCTCATTAGTTCAGCAGAAAAATCTCTGTACTTATAACAGATCAGTGAGTCTCTTGCCCATTCAGCAGTGCCCCAAATTTTAGCTTTGCCAGATAATAAGGAGACTACATAGGCCACCTTTGAACGTTCAGATGGAAAAGCAGAGGGTTGTAGTTCAAACTGTATTTCACATTGAGTCAGAAATGGTCTGCATTGAGATGAGTCACCAGAAAAAACCTCAGGAGGAGTCAGTTTAGGTTCCTTGGAAGCCATGGCCTGTGATGACTGGGCTAGTCCAACAGATGGCGCCAGATACTCAGTTCTAGAATCAGAATGAGGTGAGAGACAGGTTGTAAACTGGACACTTGACTGATCAGTTTGTTTGTTTTCAAAAAAATTGTTAACCAGTGTGGTAGTGAAACTCTGTTTGGCCAGATTTAATGTCATGACTGACAACTATTGGAACTATTGAGAATTAACTTTCTTGTCTTGAACCACTTTGGACATGTCTGCCTGCCTGGGAGGAGTCGACGAGGGACACACCCCCAGAAACCATCTTGGCTACAGCAAACTGGTTGGTCCACATAAGTTGCTTACTTGGTGGGTTAACTTCAGTGTGCTTTGGACTACTCTGACTGAGGAAGCCCTCTGGAGTGAGGGTGAAACGTTTCTGCTAAAAAGAAACTGTCCAGATGAACTGATTGAGAATGAGCGGATTTGATACCTGGACTATTGAGAATTAACTTTCTTGTCTTGAACCACTTTGGACATGTCTGCCTGCCTGGGAGGAGTCGACGAGGGACACACCCCCAGAAACCATCTTGGCTACAGCAAACTGGTTGGTCCACATAAGTTGCTTACTTGGTGGGTTAACTTCAGTGTGCTTTGGACTACTCTGACTGAGGAAGCCCTCTGGAGTGAGGGTGAAACGTTTCTGCTAAAAAGAAACTGTCCAGATGAACTGATTGAGAATGAGCGGATTTGATACCTGGACTATTGAGAATTAACTTTCTTGTCATGACTGAGTTTTTGAGTTTCACTAATAAAACGAACACTGGAAAAGTTTTAACAATTTTATTGAGAAACAGGAAGCTGGAATGGGTCCTGATCGTCACCGGTAACTTGAGTTCTGCACAAGAGATTATAATATTAGTGACAGGATTTGAACAGGTAGATGTTTTTATCTTTAATAAAAACACTAACCTTTTTAGGCTGTTTTTGATCGGAAGGGAATTCCTTGATGACGTAGGCCGGTAGTGACGTAGTCCGGCTTTACTTCCTTGTTTACGTTGATGCTTCGTGCGGACTTTCACACGAAGGGGGTTTTCCTTGGTTCGAAGCGAGGTCATACACAGGTTGGCAGAGAGGCGAATAAAGTTGAAAGAGGCAGGCTTTACTCGTGGTCGTGAAAGGCAGTCTTGGGTTCGTTTCCGTGAGGCAGATGGCTGAACAGGTCCGACAAGGGGAGAGGCAGGAGGGCGAAGTCCAGTAGCGTGTGCAGGAGTCAAAACCAGGGAAGCAGAATCCGAGACAGTACCAATAGGGGCTGAGGCGAGAGACGTGAGACCAAAAAACCAAAACAGAGTCGTAGCAGGCAAGACAGGACAAGACATGGGCGCTGGATAACTACTAGGCAAAACCGTTCATAAATCTGGCAAGGAATGACTGTGGACGTGGGGCTTAAATACAGGAACAAACAGGTGAGTGCAATGATCGTTAATGAGGCATTGGGCATGTGGGAGGAGGGAACAATGATGTGTTTGCTGTGAACATGACATGACAAACAGACAGAACGTGGATCATGACATTGAGGAGCCAAGGACCGTGAAACTGGCCTAAGACGGCGAACACCCCTCAAAAAACGTTTCATTATGGGATGATTAAACACGGTCCTATCATGAAACCCCTCATGACATGATGAAATTGCTGCAGCATATGTTTTAATGGTGCTGAAAGCCAAATTTCTGTCTAGCAATAGTTGTAGGAAAGATAAAATTGGACCCAGGTGACATGAACATGGGTCCAGATGTCTCTCCGTACACCAACGCTGAAAAGCTGCCCATTTTGAAGCGTAAACAGCTATTGTAGACTGTGCACGCGAGCCCTGAATGGTACCAATGACATCTTTAGAGAAACCGAGGTTTTCTAAACGTTGTCGTTCAGCGTCCAAGCCCACAGATGCTGACCTATTACTGGGGGGCTCGTTATTGCACCCCCTGCCTGTAGGAGAGCGTCGTCTCTCCAAGGGAGTTTCCAGGAGTGGCCTGACAGCTGCTGCAGGACCGGGAACCATGGAGCGTTCACGCGCTCTGGAGCGATCAGAATGACTGGCACTCCCTCCTCTCGTACTCTTTCCAGCAGTGTGGATAGCAGAGGAACAGGCGGGAAAGCATAACTCAATACCTTCGGCCATGGTTTGTGAGCAAACGCGTCCACCCCCAATGGTGGGGTGTCGAGGGGACTCAGGGAGAAGAACAGGGGGCACTGTGAATTCTCGCGCGTCGCGAACAAGTCCACCTCGGCCCTCCCGAACCTGGACCAGATTTGAGACACCAGGTCCGGGTGCAACGTCCAATCTCTGTCCAGAGGCCCCCCTCTTGACATGATATCGGCACCTCTGTTTAGCACACCTGGGATGTAAACAGCCCTCAGCGATCTGAGGTGAACGTTTGCCCAGCAAAGCAGCTCCCTGGCTGTTTTCAACAGCTGGGTTGATCGAACCCCGCCCTCGTGGTTGATGTAAGCTACTAGGGCGTGGCTTAAAGGGCGATAGCCTGCATGAAATATAACGTTGGTTACGTACTGTAACCCCAGATTATATGAATGCAGGCAGAGCCCTTTAAGGAAGTACAAGTGGGAGGGAGGGCAGAGCAGGCAGAGAGTTTAGCATCCTGACTGCCTGATAATAATAATAATAATAATAATAATAATAATAATGAATTCAATTTATAACGCACTTTTCATTAATGAAAATCTCAAAGTGCTACAAAGTGCAACAGAATTAAATGTCAATAAAACAAGTAATAAAACAAGTAAAATCAATAACAGTATCAACTAAGATCAAAAATAGAATCATGAGGAGGTAGAGTGATGAACAGAGCTGTCATTTAGTCTGCTGGTTCGAGCCTGGAGACTCTTCAGTCTCCTCCCTGAAGGCAACAGGCTGAAGCAGCTGTGTAGTGGGTGTGTGGGATCACCTGCCATGCAGAGGGCTTTCCGAGTGAGGCGGTTGCTGTGTAAGTCCTGTAGTGAGGGGAAGGAGGTGCCGACAATCTTCTCAGCTGCTCTCACGATGCGCTGGAGGCTCTTGCGGCAGGATGCAGTACATGCACCAAACCACACAGTGATGCAGCTGGTCAGGACACTTTCTATGGCACCCCTGTAGAAGGTGCACATGATGGGGGTTGAAGCTCCAGCCCTTTTCAGCTTGCGGAGAAAGTAGAGGCGCTGGTGAGCCTTCTTGGCCAGTGATGCAGTGTTCCTGCTCCAGGACAGGTCCTCTGAGACGTGCACTCCCAGGAACTTGGTGCTGTCCACTCTCTCCACTGTGGTGCTGTTGATGGTCAGAGGGGCATGTTGGGCATCCCTCTTCCTGAAGTCCACAACAATCTCCTTTGTCTTCTCCACGTTGAGAGTGAGATTGTTGTGTCCGCACCACAAGGCCAGGCGGCTCACCTCGTTCCTGTAGTCCGTCTCATCGTTGTTGCTGATGAGACCCACCACTGTTGTGTCGTCCGCAAACTTGATGAAGTGGTTGGAGCTGTATGATGGTGTGCAGTCGTGTGTTAGCAGGGTGAATAGAAGGGGGCTCAGCACACATCCTTGTGGGGCTCCTGTATTCAATGTGATGGTGCTGGATGTGTTATTCCCGACCCGTACTGCCTGTGGTCTCCCGGTCAGGAAGTCTAGCAGCCAGTTACACATTGAGGTGTTCAGCCCCAGACTGTCCAGTTTAAGGATGAGCTGTTGGGGGATGATGGTGTTGAATGCTGAGCTGAAGTCGATGAACAGCATTCTGACATAGGAGTCTTTCGTGTCCAGATGTGTGAGAGCTGTGTGGAGGGCAGAGGAGATGGCATCGTCGGTTGAGTGATTAGGCCGATATGCAAATTGGAAGGTATCCTGGGAGGTAGGGAGGACAGATGTGATGCTTTTCATGACTAGCCGTTCGAAGCACTTCATCAGGATGGGGGTGAGTGCTACTGGACGATAGTCATTGAGGCAGGAGGGCGTTGCCTTCTTTGGGACAGGGATGATGGTGTGGCTTTGAAACAGGTGGGGACGATGGCCTGACTCAGCGAGATGTTAAAGATGTCCGTGAAGACCGCTGCGAGTTCTCCTGCACAGTCCTTCAGCACACGACCAGGTATGTTGTCAGGACCAGAAGCTTTCCGGGCGTTGATCTTGATGAATGATCGCCTCACGCTGTCTGAGGACAGCGCCAGCACCTGGTCATCGGGAGAGGGGGTGAGTTTTTGTGCAGGTGTGCTGTTACATGCCTCAAACCGAGCAAAGAAGTCATTCAGTTCATTCAGCGTAGAGGTTGTGCTGTCACAGGTCTGTGGGGATGGTTTGTAGTTTGTGATGGTCTGTATTCCCTGCCACAGACTCCGTGTATCCTTGCTGTCCTTGAAGCGGTGAGCTATTTTCCTGGAATACTGCTTCTTGGCCTTTCTGATGCCCCGGGCCAGGTTGTTTCTGGCTGTCCTCAGGCCCACCTGATCTCCCGCTGTGAAGGCAGCATTCCTGGCTCTCAGGAGTCTGTAAACCTCTGCTGTCAGCCATGGCTTCTGATTTGCCCGAACAGTGATGGTTTTGAGGTTGGTTACATCATCAATGCACTTGGTGATGTATGAACATACAGTGTCTGAGTATTCCTGGAGACATGTGTTGTTGTTTGTGGTAGGGATGCACCGATCCACATTTCTCACTTCCGATCCGATATCGATACTTATTAACTCAGTATCGACCGATACCGATACTTTCCCGATCCGATACTGTTCAGGTATTTGACTCTGTATAATGAAACTTTTGCACCCAAACTATTCATTTTAACATTGTGTGAGATAAACCCAATGAAGACACTCTTAAGCCTTACAATAGGGAACCCCCTTATTGTAAGGCTTAAGAGTGTCTTCATTGGGTTTATCTCACACAATGTTAAAAAGGGCAGTCACAGATTGTGATTGAACACAAGTGCTCTTTGAAGCTGGATCGGAAAAGTATCGGCAGGTTTGATCCGATACCCGATACTTAAATAATGCTGGTATCGGATACCGATACCGATACTGGATCGGATCTGTCCCATCCCTAGTTTGTGGTAGCAGCTTCTTTGAACATACTCCAATCTGTGGTGTCAAAACAGTCCTGGAGTGCCTCTGAAGACCCCTCTGGCCACACTCGTATCTGCTTGTGAACTGGTTTTGTGACTTTCACCAGCAACCTGTATGCTGGCTTTAGCATAACACAGATATGATCAGAAGCGCCGATGTGGGATAGGGGGAGGGCCTTGTAAGCTGCTTTCATGGTGGTGTAAACTTGGTCCAGTGTATTTCTGCCTCTTGTTGGGAAGTTTATGTTTCTGTATGTTTTTGGAAATACACTCTTTAAATCTGCTTGGTTAAAATCACCAGCCATGATGAGAAAAGCATCAGGGTGGGCTGTTTGCTGCTCACTGATGTGCAGATATAGTTCATAGAGGTATCTCTACCCATGAATTAACTGTGGTCCAATTGAGTTGTAGTATTGTTTGGTGGAGGAGATTTGATGCACTTTTCTCTTTGTACACTTTGGGGATTTTCATAAGGGTACTTGTTTATTGGTTGTTTGGATGTTCTAAGACGCCTGAGCGATTTGTTTAGTGTTCAATGCCGTCTAGTCTGTACTCCAATCTGGAAGGTGGCGGTAATGCACCTTTACATTGTTTGCCAACTGCCATAAAACTCCAATAAGAAGAAGAAGAAATAGGTTGCAGTAGTTTGGTGGTTAATGCAGTGGTCTTGTACTCCAGAGATTGTAAGAGAACCATCGGCTACAGCTCCTCTCTCCAAGATGGCCGCTAATTGCCACCAGCTGCTGGTCATCCACCTGATGAGGACCTGCCCTACCTAAAGCTGTAGTTGAGTGCTACTCTTCGCGGGAGCAATGTACCTTTCTCTGTACATATGCCCCTGGCCTGCATTATTGCATTCAAACTGAGATACTTACCATGCTCTTGTGTCCACAGTCATCCTGCCTCCTCAGGTTCCGTCCAGTCCTGGTTCTACCTCTGGGCCTGTCCTCATTCCTGTCCTGGTTCCTCGTGTCTTGCCCTACAGCCATTTGCCTGCCTGGTCTGCCTGGTCCTTCATCTCTGGAGCTCCTCTTGGATTCCACTCAGTGCCACACTACGGTGTCTAAACCTGTAAGAGAAACCAAACAAATCAAAAACAACATTTGGTTCATCAGCCCAGACTCGCCTGACCCTGTTCTTCCTCCCCAGGAACTCCAGGAGCTCAACTGTACATATTATCCACTGTAAACAATATACTCTGTTACTTTTTCTAATCTTAAAATCTTTTTCTAATCTTAAAATATTTTTCTAATCGTTCGGGGTCTTGTAATAATCTGGGTTCCTCGAGTAACAACAGAGGTTGTAAGTTTGAGCCTGTGTTTTGACAAGACGGCTATCTGGTGTCCAATATTTGCCAAATCTCTGCAGTGAGTTTGTGCACCATGGTGACCCCATGAAAGAAGCAGTAGATAAAATGGCAACTTTGATCTCAGGCTGTACATTTTTTTGTCATTCAAACAATTGCTAAAAATTTCCATCTCAAAGCTCATTTGTTGTTTACTTTTTGCAATGAGTACAATGTATGACTTACCATTGTCAACTTTCAGATTTTTTTGTGTTTTAATTGTCTTTAAATTCTCAGTTGATTACATATTACATAACTCCTTCTTTTGCTATCTTGAACTTGTTTAAGGCTTGCTTGAACTTCAAGTTTATGTGAAAGATAGTGAGGAAACATAAAAGGGAATGCACATTTAACACAGAAAAATTGATTTTCTGCTGGATCCAAAGTGTACAGGCTGTCTCAATTTAATCTTAAATGGCTGCTTGTGATGTAAATATATCATATTTATAACCATCTGGTATGCTAAAACCGATGGAAAAGATCATCTGCTACCTCATTAGAAATGATCAGCTGTGCTGTTACGTTAATTTCCCTCAGCATGAAAGCAGAAACAATAGTCTGATACCTAGAATACTCCTTAATTAGGAAGGCAACATGCAGAATACATTCCATTATAAGCCTTGTGTACCTGCTGCATTTTTCCCAGGTCTCTAGTGACATAATTATACGAGTATTGCTGCTGTTTTAATTGGAATCTCCATCTCTGAAGATCAGTGTTTGAGTATATCATTGAACAATCTCTGTGATGTTGGCTCGCAGCCCATTTAGACGAAGCAGAGCCTCAGTGTGTGAAACACAGTCTGAACCAGATCATTATTAAGACGAAAAACAAAATTCATCAAATCTGTGTCTTTGCATCAAACTATGAAAACATTGCTCATTAAACAAATTTGTATGGCTTTGCTCCGCACTGTTAATTGTAATGAATTAGGCAATAAGGAATGAGATACAGTATTGTTGTAAAACAATTACAATACAAGGCTTTGATAAAATGCACACCAAGCCCAAAACATCCATAGCGTCTGGAATAATGCAAATAGATTAGGCTATAATTAACTGGGATTCAAGGAGTGTGTTGCATCACAAATTCTGGTAATCCTGCTCAAATTTCTGTCAACTGCTTGCTCTTTGGTGAGTATTGTGAAATAAAATGAAACAAGCAATAATAAGCTCTTTGGCTCAGGATGAAAAGATTTGCTTCCTCGTCTTGCCTCCTACAAAATAACTATAGCGGAAACTGAGCTATTCAAACTTTAGAGATAATACAAACAACTTAATTTAGTTTGCCACCTTTTCTAATGTTTAACTATATATTTATGCAAATTAGGTTAAATTGAATGCTAAATACAGTGCTGTTGTGAGAAATTGTTAAATGTGATTTATTCTCTCATTGGAGGAAGATGTAACATTAAATTTTCAGAATATTTAGATTTTTTAAGAGGATTTTCTGATTGCTTCAGACTGACCCAGTTTAAGTGACAAATTTCTGAACACAAGGATATATATTCACGATGCGCACTGTGGTGCCATGGCTGAAGGCATTTGGCCAATAAATAAATACACGTAGAATAAAAACGAGTTTGCAAGCTGTCTTAGCCGTCTTTTTCATCCCATGGATATTTTCTGGGTTCAGCCTGATTACTGGAAGCATACAAACTTTTTAAAATTTTGTAATTAATAAATTACATCAAAGAGGTCACACTGACCACAATCCTGTTCACATTGATCTTAATAGCTTTCTGTCCATGCTGTTCTGGATCCAAAAACTACCAGAATAATCAAAAAAGTTAGTCATGTTTTGAGTGAAAAACAGCATCTTTCTAAAGAGTTAGAATCTGATATTCTCTGCTGCTTAACATTTTTATTAAAAAAATCTTTATAATAAATGAAATCTCGTTACAGATAATAATGAAAAGATACTGAAACTTTACTTTGTTTCTGGTCTTGGTGTCTATGAGTGCACACCTAATTCCCCAGCTCCCCGGGCGCTTTCTATGGCTGATCACTGCACCACCTGGTGGTGGTTGGGTTAAATGCAGAGACGAATTTCGTCTGTGTATGGGAAACATACACAGATGACAGAAAAGGACATTATTATTATTATTATTATTATTTATTTAAGCGAGCAGAGCTGCTTTAGTTAAATAGAATAAAATAAAATAAAGTGATTCGCTCAACTTTTAGATGCTAATCATAATGTTATGGCTAATAGATATGCATGTTTACAATGGAATTATATATGCATTTTTTTTCTAATTTATTTTGGTTTTACTATCAAAAACAACATTAAGATGAAACATATATATTTTATATTATCAATATATTTTATTGTTTAAATTACTCAAACACTCTGAAGAGTTGAGAATTTTAAAACTCATTCAGAAGAAAATTTTGTCACCTCTACTGTTTTGTTGTCATTTGTGACATTAATGGGTTTCTATTGTAATGATAAAATTCCTATTATGTTACACCTAAAGAGTTCTAAATGGGCTCCAATGATGGTTTTCCAGAAATTTGATTTTGATATTTGTTCTATTACTTTATGTAAAATTGTAAAATAATACTCACTTCTTTTTTTATATAAATGGCTTAAAGAGGAATAAGGACATAAATTAAATGGCACATGTAAAAGAAAAACAATCTAAATTAAAATAGAAAAAAAAGTAACAAATGGAGTGAGTAAAAATACTTGTAGATTATTTTTTTAATTGATGGGGTTAACACATGTCAGTGTGGAATCTGATATATTTCTGACAAATAAGAAAAACAAGTCTTTGTCCAATAAAACCAATTTTTGAATTAACGATTAGGTACATATCATTGTTCTAGAATTGTGCCACTCAAGGTAACTGTGTCAGTACTGTCAAGCTGCATGTTGGGATTTTGCTTTTGAAAACATTACTTCCTCTTTTTTCTGGATGTACATGATGTTTTTTGGATGATTACTTCCTCTGGTATCAGATGCTGTGCAGCTGGAAGGAGTTTTACTGAAAACCGTTTACTTGCAGGACATTTGTTATGTTGCATAAACATGACAACAAGGTAATATTTACAACTGGGAGCAGCTGATTAACATCTCAAAGCTCAAATATTACCTCACCTACATTGCTATTACCTCACCTACACCTATTGCTTGAAAGTTATCATTGGTTGAACAAACTGTGAAATAGGGGCAGATATAATAAGATTTCATCTTCTTTCTGCTCCCTTCATTTTAACCTACTTGTAATCTTGTATCTGATGAAACTGTCTTGTATTGTTCTTTAAAATGAATGAATAAACATCAAATCAAATCAAATCAAACCTACAGCCCCAAATGAGTTGTAAAGGAGGCGCCATGGATGCATCGACGTCTCCCTAGTGGAGGTGCTATAGTGACTGAGTGCTGAGATCCTGGAGCTGGCAGGAGGACCGAGAGGCCCGCTGGGTCCTGTCTACCATTTTCTTCAGATCTGCTGTGAGACGGACTGCTGCAGGAGATCCTTCCTGCCCACAACCATCAGCATCTATAACAACTCTAATGAAATCAGTATGATGAACTACAACATTTAATTTCTCTTTGGGATTAATAAAGTATTTTGAATTGAACTGAATTGAATTGCATTCATTCATCATTTGTATATCTTCGTAACAAAATCATTACTTTAGGTCTGATCTTTTGAAAATTTTATTATTTCAGCACAAAAATGAGCAAATTTTGCTTGCTTTCTTCATAAGAAAGTAATAGGAAATGTGGAAGGAAATGAAATGTTTTGTATCAACTTGCAGACAAACCTGCAGCAACACACAGGTGAGGTCATTAAAAGGAACAGACAGGATTAGTTAATCTGTGGCTCCCATGGTAAAGTAATCTGAGAGGTGGTTGCTGCCAGCCAGGCGGAGTCAAGTCTTTGACAGCTTCAATGGACAAACATCCTTCTTTCTGCGCAGAACATCAAGAACATTTTCAACTTTTTTATGTTGTGTTCAAGTTAAATCTTTAGAAATGAGAAGCACCTTTGGCAAATGTAGCGGAAACCAAGTGTGAAGCTTCTAAAACAGATTTTATTTTTTATCGTGAACAGCAAAAATATGTGTTTTCTCACCCTGTGGATGGGAACTCTCCTGACTTTTTGTCATGCGATGATTTACACGAACGACTGGGCCGTAAAAATAAGAGGGGACCTTGAGTCTGTGAACAGGGTGGCTGTGAAATATGGATTCACTAATATGGGACAGGTGAGTGTGCTGTAGAAACACACACACACATTCAAAGTGTTTACTTTATATATACACCTGTATATTAAAGTCAAAGTTTGGTAAAGCATGTCAAAGCCATCATTTTTATTATCACAGCTAAATTGTAAGCATATGTATTAGGTCTTTAACAGAAATTAGTCTTTTATTTTATTTCTGTCGAGCATTAAAAAAAACATTTACAAAAGCATGAAGGCAATTTTTATGTATTTATTCAGCCTTTTTATTTCTTAATATAAATAAAAATAAATTAACTGTAAAAAAAAACAACAACAAAAAACAAAGTTGAACTGATCCTGTAGAGCAGGGGTGCTCACACTTTTTCAGCATGCGAGCTACTTATAAAAAAAACAAGTCCAAAAGATCTACCCAATACAAAAATGCAAAACATATAATTATCTTCAAATGTATTAAGGATTCTTTTTATGTACAATGTACCTATGTTGATGTACCTTGCATAACTGAATAAGCAAATATTGCACAACACATGTAATAAATCAGGGGTCACCAACGTGGTGCCCATGGGCACCTGGTCGACCGTAGGGACCAAATGGGGTGATGGTGACGCAATATAGATTTTTTAAATTTTATTTTAAAAATATATGGTAGAAATATAACAGAGTTGTTAAGTTTCCCTGCCCGCTCCAGGTCTCTGAGGTCAGACAGCTCCTGCTCTCTGTTCCACGGACAAAATATAAACGTTGGGGTGACCGTGCCTTTTCTGCGGCCGCACCTCTACTCTGGAATACGCTCCCACTTGAGCTACGTCAGATTACTGAACTTGGCCTTTTTAAATCGAAGCTTAAGACTTTTTTATTCCAACTGGCTTTTAGTAATTAAATATGTGGTGACATTTCTGGTTTTATTTTTGCTATTATGTTGTGTTTTCTTGATTTTTAATCTGTTGTCTTTTACTGTACTGCACTGTTTTTTGTTAAGCACTTTAGTCACCATCACCGTGGTTGTTGGTTGCCCTGCATGTCAATCAAGTAACGGGATGTTTCATTGGCTGACAATTTTTTAATGTCACGCTGTGGGAAAAAAAAAAAAAAAAAATAATGTCACGCTGCGATCGACCAGTAATGCCTCCGCGATCGACCGGTCGATCGCGATCGACGTAATGAGCAGGTCTGCTGTAGAGTAAACTTCATCACTCTGTATTTAAAGCTGCGAAACCTTAAATAACACTTTAATAAGGTCGATTGTTTTAGTAACTGAACGATCACATGAATATTTTAGAAAAATAAACATATAAATAAACTATGCGCATAAAACTCAGCAGCTCTCTTGGGTTAGTTGCTGTAATGAAACTTTCAGGTTCTAAATTCTCTGCTGGTAAAATGAACTAGAAAGATCAATTAAAGCTAAAAAGGCATCTTTATGGCAATACGTTATATAAAAAAAAAAGTAAATATAAGAACAGAGCCACCAGGGAATAAATTAAGGCCAATACTTAATCTCTTCTGTCACAGAAATGGCCAATTAATGGCTTTTTTTTTTTTACAATGACCACAAATTGCTTAGTATTAGAAAAAAATGCCTACACCATGACATAGCTGCTCACGTGTGCAATTTAAGGCCCACACTGACTTGCACACACACACGCACACACACACAAACACACACAGCTGCACCATGGCTGAAGTCCTGCAGCTCAGGTTTCCATTACCTGCAATACAATCACAGGTGTAAGGTAGCTGCCTGAACGAAAGACACCAACAGATGTTTTAATAATTCAACATCTGTTTAGATCTCTGGCCAAAAGGTGGTGCAGCAGGTTATTTGAAATTAAAAACAGAGAATTAAAGTGATGTATGTGTGTTTCTGCAGATCGCAGACCTAAAGAGTTACTACAGTTTCCGTCACCACGGGACGGCAAATCGTTCCACTGCAACCAACGAAGAAGTGACAAACCACTTTGCAAAGGAGGCCAAGGTAAAGTAACATGATATAAGGCAGGATGAAGGACACTGCTGAATTATTAATGGGCGGCGTAGTTTTTGTGAGCTGCACAAGAACAAGTTTGTAATCTTAATGCAGGAAGGAAAATGTACCTTAAGCTTGGGGCTTTGAAATTCTGCAAGAATCAAATTATTTTTTAACAAAAAGTTTGAAGGGGATGCAGTCAGCACTGCACAAAACCCATCTGAAAACACAGGTCTTAACAAAAAGTAATTTCATTCTCTAATTTTGGACTAAGCGGCAGCACTTTTTGCCAGAAGCTTCCATCAAGTTTTCATTGTTCATTAATTTAAAATAAATAAATAAAAATGTCCAGGTTGTCCACCTGATGTAGTAACGCGTGAGGGAAACTGAGCACAAGTTAACATTAAGTCGTTTTTATTAGCTCTTAATTAGTGTCAAAAAACAAAACAAAAACCCAACTGTCATAATGTCACAGAAAATAAGCGATGCTGGGTCAAAATAAATGTTTTAATCTAGAAAATGTTAAAAATATCTACTTTTACAAACAGAATGGAACAACAATAGCTTTAAAAGAAACCAGAAACTGTCTTCAAAATGTCAGTTGGTGTTAGCTGAAAAGTCAGCGCCATGGTACCAAGTTATATCACAGTTAGGGAACAATGTTACTAAAAACTAATTGTGTGCATGTTTATGATGCATTCACTCTATTGCGATCCATTTTCATTCTGTATATTTTTCAGCATCTTTCTCGTTCCACAATTGTTGTACTATTTCAACAAATCATATATCAAAATGTTCCGTTCTTTCAGGGCAATCCTGTTATGATTTGGGGTATTGGTGCAAATTTAGCTTTTTGAAATATTTAGCCATTTCTGCCTTTATTTTCTCATAGAAAATGAATTGATGTCCTTTTCCATCCTTCAAACATTTAGACCTGTTTACAACTTTTTTTAACCAAAATATTTTTATTGAGATTTTCCACAAAGAAAGAAAGAGAGGAAAAAAATAAAAAAATAAATACAGACATAAAAAAATAAATAAAAATAGCTTCTCAAATTTCTACCAGATTAGATATAATTATACAGTACACGTCTTGAACATGGAACACCGCAGGTTCCAAAAAGAAAAATCAAAACTCAAACAAACCTTCTGATATATCTAAGTCCTTAATAAAATTAATGAAAGGACCCCAAATTTCCTCATACAGATACTGTTTGGATTTCCTAATACATCTTATTCTTTCTAACGGCAAATTGGACGCCATCTGCTTTAACCACTGTGGCAATAGGTCTGCTGACATTTTTCCATGCCAAAGCTATACATTTTTTTGCAGATAATGAGCTTATATCTATGAAAGTACATTCCGATTTACTAAAGTCATGCTTCTCGGGGTATAAAGCTAACAGGAACAATTTAGGATCTAATGGGATTTGCTTTAAAATAGTTTTTTCAATTATGTCTTTCACCTCTGTCCAAAATGCATTAATTTGTCTACATTCCCACATGCAATGAATTAAAGTCCCTTTTGAATTGCATTTTACGCAAAGATCTGGGATGTTATTATTGTACAGTTTACAACCTTTTACTGCTCCTTTAACATTTTGTTCTGGTTCAGCTTCTTTCAGCTTCCTCGTGCAAATTTAAACTTTTTCAGCTACTGTCAGGTAATTTCAGCTGTTTTCTCAGCTGTTTTGTGCTCATTTCAGGTTCTTTTTGCTAACGACATTTTTGTACTTCTATAACTTGTTCGGCTAATTTCAGCTTGTTATGCTCCTTTCAGCCTATTTTTGCAAGTTGCAGCTTGCTGCTTCAGCTATTATTTTGCTGTTTTGATGCAAATTTTAGCTTTTCGGCTAATTTTACTGTTTTTTTTTTCTCTTCTTTTTGGTGGCTCTCGGGATCTGGGCTGGGTGACCGTGTGTGTGCCGGCCCTCCCTGGTGATTGCCTGCCAGGGCCTGGGTGCCCTGGCTCTGTCGGGCCTCAGTTGGGGGGTGGTATGACCTCTGGACTCGGGGCTCTGTGTCCATGGCTGGATCTACTCTGGGGTGGGGGTGGGGCTCTTGGAATTTCTGCATTGTGGTTGCTGGGGGTCACCCCGGGCTTCCCTCTGCTTCTCTCTGGGGAGGGGGGTGGTGCAGTTGTCCCTGTTGGGGGACGCCCGGGGCTTCGGGCTGTGTGTCTGTGACTCCGGTCCTCCCTGTGTTACCGTTGTTTTCTGTGGTGGTGGGTCTGTGAACATTCTTATGGAGAAATCTTATAGTGACAGGCATGCACACAGGTGTTTAGATTCAGGTGTTTTTCAGATACACACAGTTGGGTTGTGGTGACCATTAAATACATCTTGTATTACCATGTACCATATAAAATACTTTCTAATAATGTTATAAGTATCATTATACTGTTTATGTTGTTTTGTTGTTGTGGTTTCTCGGATTTGTCTTTTTTTCTTTCCGCAGGTCTAGAGGCAGACTTCAACGATGTTGATTTGTGTTCTCTTTATACCTCTCTCTCTCTCTCTCTACTCCTATCACCTTCGTTCTCTTTTACCCCTTCTTTTACCTTTTAGCTTTGTTTTCTTTTTTCTTTTTTCATCCCAGTGTCCGTTACATCTTAAACAAACCCAAAGCAAAGTCTAATAAAGTTTTATTTATACATCAAGTGGAGCATTGAGGCCAACCATAACACTCTGCTTGTGAAAGTAAATCTGTTGGGCATCACCTCGACACTCAGACGATAATTCTGAGTGCCATCAATGCCAAACAGGACAAAGAGGAAAAATTTAATAAAAAAATAAGATGAAAAATGAAAAAGCTAATTCCACTTTTGTTGCACTCGTTTCAACTTTTTTAAGCTTAATTGAGTAAAAATGTGCCCCCCACTTCCTTCTGGAAACTTAAGGTTCTTTATGCGTTTTTAGCTACTTTTCAGCTGTTTTTGATTTGGTTTGTTAATTTCAGCTTTTTCAGTAACACTTTTTGTGCTCATTTCTGCTTCTTTCAGCCTTTGGGCAAACATGTTCTTTCTGCTTTCTTCTGCTAATTTAATCTTGTTCTAGCTTTTCAGCTAGCTTTATAGCATTTTTTTTAAAGCTAATTTCAGCTGTTTAGATAAATTCACAACTTCCATGGTAATTTATTCTACTTTCAGCCTAATTAACTTCTTTATGCTGATTTCAGCTTGTTATGCTCTTTTCAGTTTTTTTCTGCAAGTTTCAGCTCTTTCTGCTCTTTCGGTTACTCTTCTGATGCTAATTTTACCTTTATCATCTAATTCCACATTTTATTAGTACATTACAGCTCTTTCTGCTTCCTTTTAGTAGTTCGAGTTTGTCTGCCATTTTAGTTACTTTTCAGCTATTTTTTTTCTAATTTCAGCCTTTTTAAATATATTTTCCTAAACTGTTACAGTATTTTAATTGTAGAGAAGAGCAGTGCAGCAGGACATAGAAAGGGATGTGACACAGCTTCAGCTCTGCAGCACGGAGCAGAAATGTACTTCTTGATCTATTACACTGCAACAACTGAACATAGAAGTTCTAAAATAAATAAAAATAACTTTTTAACACTTTTCTATTTTGTATTTATGTTTGTTAAAACATAATTCAGCGAATGTGTTTTTCTGCTTTTTTTTGCTAATTTAGGCTTTGTTCTTCCATTTCCGCTACATTTAGCTTCTTTTTTTTAGCTAATCAGCTGTTTTTCAGCAAGTTTTTCCGCAATAAGCAGTCATTCACACTGCATTTTTGTAGAAAATGCATTTTGTATATATTTGATACAATCACTGGAAGGTTTCAAACTAATAAAGTGATAGTCACCTCGAACCACATTGTTTCAAAAGGCTGCATGTCTACAAATGGCATGTTTTACTTTGAAGGTGGAGTGGCTGCAACAGCAGGTGGTCCACAGGAGAGTAAAGAGGACCTCTGGAAAGAACCAAATCCATGTTCCGAACTTGGAGACTAACCTTCATGCTCATCAGTCTAACCACACCTTTATTGCTCCTGTGTGGAACAGGTTGAGGCACATTGTGAGTCTGTTTTCTTTTCTTTATTATTACTTTTTAATACAAGCATGTGACAACAGCCACAGCCTAAAACTGATTCAGTCCTCTTAAGAACTAAGTCCAGTGTCCTGCTGTTTGCTTCACAGCACTGCAGTGGTGAGTCAAATGCCTGCCAGTTTCACATGAACATTGCAGGGGCCTGGAGGAGAGGATATACTGGGAAGGATGTGGTGGTATCTGTCCTAGATGATGGCATTGAGAAAGAGCATCCTGATCTGAAGCCAAATTATGTAAGTGCCCTGGGATGGGAGGCTTTTCTCAGGAAGGGGACATTAATCATTAGCAATTTGGCTGAGCTTTTAGAGGAAGAGCAAGGAGCTGAAACAGATATTGCAGGCAAGAGCACTTGGGTTAAAGGTTTAGAAAGACTGGTTAAGAGTATTGGAATTGACATTAAATGTCTGATCCACTTAACTGTGCAGGGACTGGTGAATAATGCTCTTTGTGATTTGTCTGATGAAATGGAGACAGATAGCTGCTGGCAGCTGTCATGTGCTGCTACTTACTATTGTCTTGATGTAGGATCCACTTGCCAGCTATGATGTGAATGGACAAGACCCAGATCCTTCTCCAAGTTATTCTGACAATGCTGCTAACTTGTAAGTATATTCCACCTCCATACTTCTTTTTGCACCTGCCGTGACTCTTCCTAATCACAATTCAGTTGTTAATTATTGCAAGTTTTCCTTTTGACTTTTGAGTAATTGTACGCATGTATTGATGTGCAAATTTCCTAATCTGAATTCGTGTTTTGTCACCAACTTGATGCCGTGGATATGCTCCATCTCCTCCTCATGCATATGCATCCAACCTCATTTTCTGGTGTTCTTCTCATCTACTCCAAAGCCACGGGACTCAGTGTGCAGGAATGGTGGCTGCAACCGCAAATAACTCACAGTGCACTGTTGGAGTCTCGTTCAATGCTCGGATAGGAGGCAAGTCCGTGTGATGGCATGGAGAAAGCAGTCTGAGGATGGAGTTTTGTTGTTAATTCAAACATTGCTATGTTTTGTCTCACCACCGTAGGCATACGCATGTTGGATGGAGATGTGACAGACATTGTGGAAGCTCAATCTTTAAGTTTCAGGCCACAGTATATTGATATTTACTTAGCTGGCTGGGGGCCAGAGGACGATGGGGCCACTTTGGATGGACCTGGACCCCTGGCTCAGCTTGCTTTGCAGATTGGCATTGAAAATGTGAGAGGCAAAGCGTGTGTGTGTGTGTGTGGGCGAGTTTGTTGGCTGCGTTTGTTTACCTCAATGTCAAATTGATTAAAAATTTTCATTTGTATGGTATCAATGGTAGATCTGTTCTTTTTTCTTTTTTTGCGGCCTAAATTAAAACAGGGCAGACATGGAAAGGGTTCAATTTTTGTGTGGCCGTCGGGGAACGGCGGGCATGCAGGTGACCACTGCTCCTGCGATGGCTACAGCAACAACATCCACACCATTTCTGTCAGCAGTGTCACTCGCAGAGGAACCCAGCCAGATTACCTGGAACAATGTTCCTCCACACTGGCAGCAGCCTACAGCGGCGAGGAGATGGTGAGTGCAGGCTCTGGAAAAAATGTGAAACTATCACTAAGACTGTGCATGTAGCTCACATATTGGGCTAAAATATGAAGTTTAAAAAAAATCAACAGTACTTTTTCAGCTGTGTGTTTCAAACAAACCTTTAATGAGGGTAGTTTGTGTGTTTGTTAGAACATAAGAATCTGTGAGAGTAAAATTAAACATTTGTATATTTTATGACAATATGTATTTAAACAAGCACCTAATTTATGATGTACTCATCCCTTGATTCATTTTGAGTGTGGAAAAATAAATTATTATGTTTTGAAATCTCATTACTGTTGTACTGTATTAGATAAGCCACTTTGTCATTAAATTAAATTATGTAACAAAATGAACTCAAGTGGTTAATAAGTGTTGATGAATTAAAAAAAATCCAGCATGCGTTGAATTTAGACTAACACTCTCCAGCATGTCTAATGAAAAAAAGTGATACATTCTATATTAACTGTATTTCTATTGTGTGATAAAACATATGTTAATATCTAAATATCAGATGCTGGAATTTCAAAGGAGCTAGTTATAACGATGCACTGTTTGTAATTTTCTTCATGTCTCTTGGAAACTTATTTGAACTTTTTTTTAAATTCTGTATCCAAATTTGACGTCACCCTTCCTGTCCAGCTGCTCAGAGCCAGAAATAATACATTTGGTAACGGAAGTGCAGATGGGTGGATTAGAGACATCTTCTGCTGTTGAGTGTTGTTATCTGAGACACATGTCAATCAAGCAAATATGCCCCAAACAGACCCCTTTGTAATGTTGCAAAACAATCATTTTCAATTTCTCAGCCTCTATTACATACAAAAATGAAGTACTGTATATCTAAATAAGTGAACATTTTTAAAAGACCGTCATTGACAGTTTTATTTGTTTGTTTTATGAAAAATTGGTTAATTAAACCTTAATACTCTGTTAAAATGCATAATCAATGTGATCATTAAATAAAACTTGAAATTTATACCACATCGACATCAGTTAATTAATTGTTTACACAACGAAAAGTTAAAAAGACACAGGCTTCACAGATTGTCTACTAATTGGTACAAAACACTCTAATAAAGTCAGGGCTAATGGACAGTTTTCTTTATAACAGTTGTGTATGTTTTCTACACAACAATAGGTAATTAGAGAACTAAGATTGAGACTATGGAAGTTTGCATATTTTGTATATTATAGGCTTTCATCAATAAAGTAGCTGGCCAGACTCTTTTTGTTTAACTTTGTACTTTATAGCTGTTTGAATCCAAAATCTTGATCATATTTAAAATCCTTTCAATTGATTATCATTATCAAGAAGAGAAATCCCAGTTTTGTGCAGTTTCAGATAAATCTGGTAATAAGACCCAATGCCACTGACAGGTAGCCCCAGGACCAGAGCAGAGCTGTTCCAGGACTCGATCGGGGACTTCCCTCTCCTCCTCCGTGGCTGCTGGGATCATCGCTCTCACGTTGGAGGCCAAGTGAGCAGCTCTCATTTACACAAAGTCCAGCATTCAGACCAGGTTAAAATCAATAAATGTGATGTTTGCTGAGAATATGTTCTTCCCTTCTGTTTGACCCTTTTATAGCCCTTCGCTAACCTGGAGGGACGTGCAGCACATTATTGTTCGAACATCAAAATCTCATCACCTTGTTGATCCAGACTGGCAAATTAATGGAGCTGGATACAAAGGTATCTGCTCAGTTTCAAACACAAACACTTTGAATAGTTTCTAAAAAAAAAACATCATTAAAATATGATCTTTATTTTAGTTACATCCCTTTAAAACCCAAAGACAGGCTGAGAAAAAATGTGAATTTGGTATTTTTGGTGAATATTCCCTTTGAACAAGGAAACTATAAAGCAGAGAACACATTATAAACTAACGAGGTTCAGCCAGCAGAATTGCAATAAACGCCCACAAATTCTCAGGAGGATGTGAAATCTTTTAGATGGCTTTATGCCCTCTCTACCCCAGCTAATGTGTTTTTGTCTGTTAGTGAGCCATCTTTATGGCTTTGGCCTGCTGGATGCTGAAGGAATGGTGAAGGAGGCAGAGCGGTGGAAACCAGTCCCCTCACAACACAAGTATGTGGAGGAGGCTGCCAGCCAGCTGAGCAGGTATCACACCAACACGACTGCAAAACATCTTTGCTTCCAGTCAGGGATTCCCTTTGTTCTGGTCCTCACATTTAAATACCCTTCTTTTTTGTTGCTTTTCTTGTAATTTCTTTTTTGTTTTCTGCCTCTTCTCTTATTTCTGGTGCTCACAACGTTGCTTTATTCCTTTACTCTGTCTCGTCGCAGAGTTATTCACCCAGGCTCGGCGCTGACACATGTCTTTGAGGCCATGGGCTGCTCCATCAAGGCCCTTCAGTGCGTTGTTTATGTGGAGCACGTTGTAGTCCGTGTAACCATCACTCACAGGCGTCGTGGCGACCTTTCCATTACGCTCACATCACCTTCAGGCACTGTGTCACGACTGCTAGCTAACAGGTAATGCTCCACTACCATCCCCTACCTCCTGGTTTCTGTGAGTTGACTAACGTTAGGTTTTTTTCAAGCATTTATGGCTCAGAGTGACAGTCTTCATGTTGGCAGCTTGGTAAGAAAAGTTGATTTTGGATAACGCTGTTGGAAAATGACAGTAGTAATGCTCATATGGTGTTTCAAGGGAAGTAATTTTTGAGCAAGTTTCTAAAAATATTTAATCCTGGTAAGTTTCTAACAAGCTGTGCCTTTAATGTATTTTTTTCAATACTACTCAAAGCCATTTTTAGAAAGAAATGCACAGGAATGAGACAGCGATAACCACTCAAAGTTTTGACAATGCTTTGACTTAAAGATAGGACAATATATTTGTAAGCTTAAGAATTCATCTTGTTCATTGGATAACATCAAAATGGTAACCAACACCTTAGTGGCAACTCTTTCAATTTGTTGCTTTGCAATCTGTAATCCAGTGGAATTTCGGGTTTGTAATATTTGTTCAAAATATACTTCATTCCATCATCCATCCATTTATCCATCCATTCATCCATATTCTACCGCTTATCCATAGGCAGGTAGTGGAGGCAACAGATTCAGTAGAGAAACCCAGATCCTCTCCCCAGCAACATTTTCCAGCTCTTCTGGGGGACTCTGAGACATTCCCAGGCCAGTGAAATTAAAAACATCCCTCCAGTGACTTCTGGGTCTTCTCCGAACTCCCTCGAATGATGGAGCTCCTCGTCCCATGGCTGAGCCTGGCCACCTTGCAAAGGAGTCCATTTTGGCTGCTTGTGTCCTAGATCTCTTTCTTTCAGTCATGATCCAAACCTCATGACCATAGGTGAGGGTCAAAATGTAGACAGACCAGTAAATCAAGAGCTTTGCCTTTCAACTCAGCTCTTTCTTCTCCACAACTGTCTGAAGTAATGTCTTCATTACTGAGGATGAGGCACCAATCTGGTGATCCATCTCCCGTTTCATCCTACCATCATTAGTGAACAAGAGGCCCAGATACTTGAATTCCTCCACCTGAGGCAAAGTCTCCCCCACAACCCGGTCGGGGCATCCACCCGTTTCTGGTCAAAAACCATGACCTCAAACTTAGAAGAACCGACTCTCTTTCCAGCCACACTTCACACTAAGCTGCACAAAGTCCCAGTGCACACTGAAGGTATTGACCTGAAGACACTAGCAGAATCATATAATCTGTGTAAAGCAGAGATGAGACCATGAGGTTCCCAAACTAGACACCCCCCTCTCCAAGACTGCACCTCAAGATCCTGTCCATGAAAACCACAAACAGGCTCAGAGACAAGGGACAGCCCTGGTGGAGTGCAACCCACACTGAGAACAAGCTCAGCTGTGTGCCAAGAATGCGGACACAGCTCCTGCTGTGGGACAGGGACTGGGTAGCTATTAAAGACAACCCAGGCACCTCATACTCCTAGGAACCTTCCGTCCTGCAACCCAAAACCACAGAGAGGCAACCTTCTCATTCTCCAGGGATTGTGAGTATTCCCACACCCGCTCAACACCTCTCTCCCTGGACGATTCCGGGGTGGGAGAGAGGCAAACTTCTCTCCATGAGTTGGGTTCCAGAACCCAAGCTGTACGTAGAGGTGAACCCAACTATATCTAGTGGTACCCCTCAACCTCACACATAAGTTCCGGCTCCTTATGCACCAGTGACGTCACATTCCACATCCCTAGGGCTATTCTATGCCACCTGGAATTGGCACAGCCAGGGACCCTCCCTTGCTAGCTGCATGACATCAACATGTTGTACCTTGACAGACCTCCCGCAGGTGGTGAGTCCAGCTGGAGGTGGCTTCCTTTTTTTTTTTTTTCAGGCTTGAGCCCGAGCCCAACTGATGCTCAACCCTTGGTTCACTGGTGGAAACCCCCCCACCCCCCACCATCCTATTGCTGTGGAGCAAAATATTTTGATTACTTAATAATACCGGTACATTGCATGATACTCCATAGGATGTTCAGAGATTGTGGGTATTTTTATATGC
>JBBPBX010000998.1:77187-88877 GCA_038048925.1 Garcialebias charrua | reverse complement strand
AGATTTACTGAGCCGTCCAATACACTAGATGTAAAATGAGCAGGTTTTATCCTGATACAAATTATCATCAATTATTCATGAGTTCTCTTCTTTTTCATGGATTTAAACAATAAACTTGCGTGACCAGATACAATGTAAATGACAGAAGCGTTAATTATATTTGATTCACCAGAAGATGAATCATTTAATTAACAAATCATTAAATTACATCATAACATATATGTACAGTACATTGGTTGATCGTTCAGATTTTCCTATAATTTAAACTTCAGAGCAGATGAAATCACGCATTTGTAACTTCTAGGAACATCAGAACAAGTTATGGATCTTAGAATAACTTATATCTGCAGGCATGTTTAACTCAATGTTACTGGCAGAATGGATAAGGTTGAGAAGGAGGAAAGGAAGAAGGAAAAGGAGTTTTATCTTGAGATGAGTTTCAACCAGGATGACACTCTCCATCTGACTTTGGCTAAACTCCAGGTACGTTTGTAAACAGAACCTCATTACCTTTTAAGACGATCAGTCTGGTAAAGAGAGGTCACCAGCCTTTCAAACATAAAGAATCCTGCAGGTCCAGTGCATCCGAACCGGTCCTTGTTTACATTCAACATCTCCTGTTGTCTGCTTGGATCTTCAGGAGTAGCGGCACTTCCTGGCTGATTTTCAGAATAAAACATCCCTCGAGAGGGGAATTCATTCCAAGTTGAGCTGTACGCTCGAGGTCGGGTTCACAGCTGACGTGCGGTGAACCCTTACTGATAGAACGAGGTCATTGGCGTTTTGACCGACGTTCATACAGCTTTTAGGAGAAAAATCGTAGTTCAACTTCTCCAGCAGACTGGGGAAGAAACAGGAAATTGAACTTTTAAAGGAAGTTTGACATCAGTCGTACTCACTACCCTCATTGGTTCGTTTGACCAGTGGGATGGAGTTAGCTTAGGTCAAAGAGTTTATCAGAAAACAAATTAATGAAGGTTACTTCAAAATAACAGAGAAAGATTGTTTTAAGAGAAGGACAGATTACTGATGAAACTGATTCTAACTTCTAAACAAATCTGAAAAGTTCAACTTGACATTCTATTCAACTTTAGACAGAATTATTTGACTCATGTGTCCACATATTAAGAATCCACCAGCATATTAAAGAATGACAATGATCATTCAACATATTGAAGAAATAACACTGCTCATACAAATAACACAAGGTTATTCATTCATTCATTCAACCTTTATTTATACAGGCTAGCCTCGTTGAGTCACGGGGACTCATTTACAAGAGGGACCTGTCTCACTCACACCAAACAACCATCCACTCTCACACCTAGGGTCAATTTAGAGTCACCAATCAGCCTAACAAGCATGTTTTTTGGTCTGTGGGAGGAAACCGGAGTACCCGGAGGAAACCCACGCATGCACGGGGAGAACATGCAAACTCCACCCAGAAAGGCCCCGGACCGGGATTTGAACCGGCAACCTTCTCGCTGAGAGGCAGCAGCTCTACCAGTTGTGCCACCGTGCCTTGATTATATTTGAATTAGCACAAAGTAAAAGAATAAGAGAGTCTCTTGTGATTTAATTTGTGTCCTGATCAAATTAATAAAATAAAACAGTGTTAACTGTGTTTCACTGAGTTTCCAGAGACCAATGTCTGGTCCACTACATTTGGTAGAAGCCCTTCCTAGTAGAGGTGTTGTGCTGGTTTTGCTTCTGGGGGCATATATTTAATTAAGTATTTCTTTAACTCTTGTTTCATGCCCTGAAACTTACATTCACCATTCTTATCAGCACTCTAACAGGCGTAAGATGTGTGAAATGTTATTTTAAGCAAAAAGAAACCCTAAAATAATCTCACTGTTGAATTTCAAATTACACTGTGCTCAGCAGTGTTCTCATTAACTGATTACATTTTTTCCAATTTATACTTTTTCCCTTCTTACACAAGTTACATGTTAAATGTTTTTTAAACAGTTTACAAGTAAAAATGATTTATGGTAACAATGCTCCAAGGCAAATTAGGTTTTCAAATACCTAATTTATTGAAATATATAATTTTCTGTGAAAAGTAATCACATCACTGGTTTCAATAAGAAATACTTATCTCTTAATAGAACACATTTTATGATTAAAGAGTTCAATTTAATGTCAACATTTAGCTAAATAAGTCAGAGCACATGAAAGTAGTTTACTGGGCAAGATTTATCACAATTTTCAATATGATGGGAATCAAGCATCAATATATGACTAAAGTTTCACTAGCAGCTTTCCAGAAAAAAAGAACCCATAACTTTTCCATTTTTAACTGTCAAGCAAACTCTATTAGTCATATTACCATGCACATGTTTGATAGGAAAGAAGAAGCTAGAGCTAGCTAAAATCTGTCACTTGACTTGTTTGTGGCATTGCACGAATGTGAAATGAAATAAACAAATTATTTACTAAAGTTTATGTGAAAGAAAATTTAAAAGAAGCTTTTGGGGACTTTATTTCCTGTAACATTTGAGTATGATGTATATTGATTTTATTTCTTTGGATGCTCTAATCATTTATTTGGTCATGAATGTAACCATGATCCCAGCGTCAGAACTTAGTCAGGAAGTTTTATTTTATTTTATTTTGCCTACTGTAATATGTACAGCAACTAAAGAATCAAGAAAAATAAATAAATCAAGCTTAATATTTTTTGAGAAATTGGAGACTATTTTTTCTAATTGTTTAGTTTTTATAGATTAATCAGTGTCAGAGCCCTACTGCTATTAAAAATCTGTGGCACCACATATCCCAGAATGCAAGTCAACCTCAACTCATAACATTTCTAGCGTTGTGCTTCACAGTTGGAATTAGGTCCACCTAATTAAAAAAGGAATCTTTTGGTTAGCACAGGCATATCTTTTGTTTCTGCTTTTTTCAATCTCTCCACAACTCAGAAGCTTTGTGCAAAAATTGTCATTTTAAAGAGTCATACTTATCTGTCAAAAGAAATGCCCCACAAAAAGTGATTAAATTTGAAATGGCATGTTTTTTCATGAATATTGGTCAGTTTTGTTCAACTGCTCTAATTCTATCTGACACAATTCCCAAGCAGGTCAGAGATGAGTAATTTCCTGCTTATTGGAGAAGACAGTTGAACGGGCTGCAGACAGACTTTTGCAGACAGACTTTTGACAAAAAACCCACTTTCAGGCTTAATTTGGATCTTGGTAATTCAAAGATGATTTTCTTTTTTGAGAGACTGGTTCATTTCAAATCATTTGGAGATCTTTTAAAATTCCTCTTCAGACTCTCAAGCATATCCTAACCTTTTATGTTTGAAGTTATTTAAGAATATACTGTAGATATTTCCTTGCGTGTCTTTAGATGAATGTGGAGGAACAGCTGCTGGTGTAATGGTTTTCTTCATTTGACAGAAAAGAATGTTGCCTTAAAATGGTTTTAATATGATGTATTCATGTAAAAAAAATAATTGCCAGGCATAAACAACAACACTTATTAAAATGGAGGTTTTCTCATGTCCCAGGTTTCAGTTTCTTGAATAAACTCTTCTAAAATATATATTTTTATTGAATAGACAATGGTGTCTTTAAATAATTTTCTAATTCGTAAAAAAAATACAACTTTATAAATATGTATTGTGTTGGTTTAGACCTTTAGACAACTCCACTGAGGGATTTCAGGACTGGGAGTTCATGACAACTCATTGCTGGGGGGAGCGGGCAGCAGGAAAGTGGACTTTGAAAATCATGAATACTCCATCTCAGAAGCAAGTCAGTGCTAATAGAGGTTGGTTCTTTCTTTTTGTGCCATATACACAGTGCAAGACCTAGATACACTAAACTCTGAGCAGCAGCAACAGAAACGCAGCGCAACGCTCATGGGACAAACCTGTTTTCTTGCCCTCCGTTGTTTCACAGGGATGCTAAAGAAGTGGTCTCTGGTGATTTATGGCACTGCAGAGCAGCCGTATCACATGCATCGTCAGCGACCCCGATCAGCTGAGTTCTCAGAGGATACAGATCTCACAGAGGCATACAATGGTGACTCACACCCTGCCTACCCTTGTTCTAGATTGGAGCTTTTTACATAACAGCTTCATGCAGTTTTTACTCACACTAGTATAGCATATGATTCCATTGAAACAGCCTTTTGCAGAGAGATTGTTGTAGCTGCCATTGTGGTACTTTTGACTTTAGTTGCATTTTCCCTTGCAGGACCCTGTGACCCAGAATGCAATGATGACGGTTGTGACGGGCCCAGCCCACAGCAGTGTGTCACATGTTTGCACTTTTTTCTCAAGTTCAAGAACAACTCAAGGTTAGCATGATCACACAGTGAAGACTGCAGTTAGATGATATGAACAACATGACTTGGTTGTTCTACTTTGTATCTGCCAAATGTTCCATTTTAAAATAACATGCAGTTATTTACAAACCCAGCTCTGGGAGAAAAAAAAAACAGAATTCAGTAATTTAAAAATCTTATGAATTTATATTTTATTCATAATGGAAAAATTGAGGGGAGGGGAGACAATTATAAATTTGATCTAACATATCTAAACCAAAGTTGGGGCAGGAACATCAAAAAGCTGTAAAAGTAAATGGAAGAAATAAGAAACAACTGGAGGAGCATTTTGCAACTACCAGTGTAAGGCACCTTAGCATCGTCAGTGAGAAGACTGAAATAACATTTTGAATACCCTGAATCTCTCAGAAGTAAAGCTGGGCAAGAGTTTGTCAATCTTAGGAAAGAAAAACTGCACCTAAAAATAGTGGAACAACTTCAGAATATATTTTCTTCATTAAAACATAGTGAAGAATATTTCAACATCCCAATGATCTAACGAATGATAGAATCTGGACAAATCTCTTTGCTCATGGGTAAAAATCATGGTCTGGTTTCGATATGGACAAACCTGAATGGGCTCAGGAACTCTTCCACCAATCAGTGTCAGTAAACACAGGTCACTGTGCCATCCATAAATACTGGATAAATCTATAACATGCAAAGAAAGTGCGCGCACGATCCAGTAATATCACCATCTACTCTGGGCAAAAGCTCATTTAAAATTGACTGAGGCAAAGTGGAAAACTGTTTTGTTTCAGATAAAGGAATGGACATTCTTCTTGGAAACCATAGATGCCACATACTTCATGATTTTTTTTTCCAAACCATTTACTTTACAGCCTTTTGTTGCCTATTTTCACCTTTCATGAGGTGTTGCTACTATTACAGTATTCTCAAATTGTTTTCCTAAAAATTGTACAATTTCTTGGTTTAACAATTGATGTATTAAATATGTTTCATTATAAAGATCATATGGGTTCATGAGATTTGCAAAGCACTGCATTCTATTTATATTATATTATATTTTATACAATGCCTCAGCTTGTCAGAACTGATGTTGTACGTCAGGCTTGTGTATTTTAGAAATGGTGGTAAAATTCCATCAAGAAAGTGATTTTCCCCATCTAATTTAAATAATTGTATTTCTTGCCCTCTATCTTTTTTGTTTTGTCCTTGTCCAATAGACTATGTGTATCTGAGTGTCCCAGCGGGTTCTGGGGAGACCATCGGCGCTGTAAAAAGTGCTACTCTTCGTGTGAGAGCTGCACAGGAAGTCGTAGTGACCAGTGCACTTCCTGTCAGCCTGGTCATCACCTTACGGAAGAGGCTAATACCTGCACGGCCACCTGTGGGGACGGCTACTACCTCGATCATGGTTGGACTTTCAACTCCTATTTTCCATTTTTTGTTCACGGTAATCATTGATTTGAAAATTCAGAAAAGATACCATTGAGTGTAAGTCCAACACCCACAATTATTGCCCCAAGTGCTCTTAAGGGCACTGCCGTAGAATATGGTGATGATATGATTTTTTTTTTATTTTGCATTCAGGCCACACAAGTGCTTAAAAACCCTTACGCAAACACACCAGTCAGTGCACTTGTCCTCTCCTCTTCTAAAACAAATAAAGGCTCTCCCACTTCCTCGTCAATGTCCTCACTCTGTCTCAGGTTCTGTTTTTCTTTTTTTTTTATCTCTGCCTCTTATGTCTGAAAAGTTCTGACTCTGTGGCTCCATCCCTCATCTCAAGGTCAAGGTCAATGTTCTTTATTGTCATTTGTGTCACGTGTGGGACATGAGATGGAATGAAATTGTGTACACAAGGTCTCAGTTACATCCAACATTAGCAAAAATATAAAGTGTAAAAAGAAACAGTAAATAAGGATCTAAGATATAAATTAAAGCCCTATTCGCACAGGATTAATTTTATCTATGGACCACATGCTATTTGTAATAATTACGGAGATTGTCTGTGTTGTTAATCCCGTGCTAATCGGCCATGTCAGTAATTTATTTGTAAAGTAAAAATTCCCCCACAAATTACCTACTATATTTTGCTGAACTCTGAGGTCCTGTGATAATACTAATCCAATGCAAATGGGCATCTCTGTGATTTGGACAGAAATGGGTGGGATCCAATGCGTAATTAGGTGTTTTTTGTAGGGATGCACCGATCCACATTTCTCACTTCCGATCCGATACCGATACTTATTAACTCAGTATCGCCCGATACCGATACTTTCCCGATCCGATACTGTTCAGGTATTTGACTCTGTATAATGAAACTTTTGCACCCAAACTATTCATTTTAACATGGTTTGAGATAAACCCAACACTCTTAAGTCTTACAATAGGGAACCCCCCTATTGTAAGGCTTAAGGGTGTCTTCATTGGGTTTATCTCACATAATGTTAAAAAGGACAGTCACATATTGTGATTGAACACAAGTGCTCTTTGAAGCTGGATCGGAAAAGTATCGGCATGTTTGATCCGATACCCGATACTTAAATAATGCTGGTATCGGATACCGATACCGATACTGGATCGGATCGGCCCCATCCCTAGTTTTTTGTTTTTGTTTAAGCAAAATCATTTGGAAAAATGTGTTACAGGGTTATTTTAAAGGAACGTGTTGCTTGCTTCAGCTTTTGTAGATGTTGCTACTTCCTTCATCGCAGATGACAGCAGGTGCGGAGACGCGCATGTGATCAGCTGATCGATTCATCCATCCATACATTATATTTACCCGCTTTTCCTTTTCGGGTAGCGGGGGTCGCTGGTGCCCATGTCAAGCCATCACTGTACGAGAGTTGGGGGACACGCTGGACAAGTCGCAAGTCCATTTCAACCGGCAGGTCAATGGACGTGCGCGGCCAGTGACAGTTTGTCCATCTGAGCTTAACGTGACTTGCAGCGCGTTAACATCATATCTAGAAGATGTCTGTAAATTTCAGCTAAATCTCAGGATCTGGTTATCCGGTGAGAATGTGCCACATAAAAAGCAGACATTGAGGAGTAATTTATTTATTACATGTGGTCCCTAGGTAATCTCATGCAAATAGGGTTCAAGATATACTCTAAACCAGGGGTGGCAAACCAGTTCAGCATTAATAGCCAAATTAAGCCCATCATCACTTTAAAGAGCAAAACAGCAATTTTTAGATTAGCTTCATAACACATATTGCTCAAACTTTTTTTTCTTAGTCCTTAGTTCTTTTTCTTAGGCTCTTACAAGTGTCTTTAAGTTTGGCTTGTACTCCGTTGAGGCTACTCAAAGCAACTCTTTCACATGTGTATCAGTAAGAACAGAACATTGGCCCTCATGCACGAACCGTTCGTACGCACAGATTTGTTCTTAAACTGTGCGTACGAGTGATTTAGGATCATTTGTGGCATCCAACAATGTTTTCGTATCCTAAGATTTTTTTCAGATACGAACAAAATTTACGTGTGGTCCAGAGCTGTCGTATATTTTAGGAGCAGTCGGTCTGCTGTCATCCAGACGGATTTTCTTCACTAATAACTCATATTTCGTTATTTAGAAAATATTCTGAGTTTAAAACAAATTAAATGCAACGACACAAATTGGTTAAATTAAAATAAAGCGGCTTCAACCCCCCCCCCCCCCGTGCCCCACGCCGACCACCGTGCGCCCCCCGCGCGTGGCGCACGGCCCCCCCTGTGCCCCACGTCGACCACCGTGCGCCCCCCCACGCCAACCACCGTGCGTCCCCCGTGCGCCCCCGTGCCCCGGGGATGGTCCGTGCGCGCCGCACGAGTGGGTCCTCGGCTTTATCACAGCTTGAACACGCATGCTGTTGGCACGCGTCTTGCGCAAGGTGCGCATGGCATTTAATTTTCCATCCATCTCGGTAGCGCAGACTTTCTTGACCACCTCCTGTCTAGCGTGCTGCGGCGAGAGGTTTTCTTGAAGCCATTTTCAGATCAAACCATTTATTCTTGATTTCTGATACTGTACGACCCACGGGAGACACAACATGCACTAATATTAATATGAAGAACTGTAGTTCCGAGACATTTTAAAATGCTTTTGTTCAAAAACACATCCGACACTTGCGGGGGGGGGGCGGTAGCGGTGCGCCACAGCGCGACCTTCAATCTCCGAACGCGTGAAGTTCTTCTTTTTACTTCTCGATTCTGAATGAATGGACACTTCCTGCTGTCAAAAGGCAGGAAACGTGGCCTTATATGGTGTTTTGAGGGGTGGGAATTATGTAAATGACCTCTCCGCGAGCACGCGCAGGTTGATAGAACAGGTGGGATTCATTAAATTTACGCAGCTCGTTTACACACTTCTCATGAGGATAGAAGGGTTTGTTGAATCTGACGTGGCATGTTCGTACGAACGCTTCGTACGAACAAAAGTAAGAGAAATTTAGGATAAAAATACGAACATTTTCGTGAATGAGGCCGTTTAGATTTCACTTGCTTAAGTATAGAAAAAATTGATTCATAGACAAATGCTGATGCAAACATTGACACTAGCTTGAGTGCAGCCTGTTTTACATTGGGATATTTGTCTGTGGGCGCACTTTTCCAAAACTGTGGTTCCTTCTCTCATAACACATTTCAGTCTGTCATCCTCACAAAGTTCAAGCATCTCCAACTGGGAGGCTGCTTCATCTGTACTGCATTTTGGGTTTTCATTATGTCAGTTATAATCATCAACATTTAAATAAATAAACATTTGAAATATATTAGTCTGTGTGTAATGAATGAATATAAAATACAAGTTTAATTTTTTTTGAATGGAATTACTGAAATAAATAAACTTTTTCATGATATTCAAATTTTATGACCAGCACCTTTGTGCGAGCAACGTTGTACGCCACCTGATATGATGACAATGTAACAGTCTCCGAGTGTTTCAAAAGTTTCTGGAAAAATGTTGTCTGCTTCTCTACTTAATTTTTCAAGCAGTTCACATTATGCTTACGGATTGTTGAACCTTTGGGGAACTCTTTTCCCTTTCTGGTAGAACTGTTACGTTGTCCTCTTCAAATTTACGCTTTGCTTTTCGTTTTTCCGACTCAGTCACGACGATCCGGTCAGTAGCACTAGCTTAACTGAATTCTACCTGCACGTTATGCGCGTTCCGTGGCGTTTGCCAGTGCTACCTTCAAGGAGTGTGGGAAATTTCAGGATTATCACGGAATATTTTTTTAAACAACAATTTAAGAAAAAAGAGCCACAAAGGAGCCATGAAAGAGCCGCATGCGGCTCGAGAGCCGCATGTTTGCCCGTCTTGCTCTAAACAAACGTCCAATGGTACGCTAAAAGATCTAAGATACACGCTAGTCACTATAAAGTGCAAAACAATACACTGAACAACAGCAGCACGAACATGAGTCTTTGTGGGTGGATGAGTACGAATGAATGAATACAGCGGCATGAAATAAATCAGCAGCATTAGATTATCAGCATGGATAATCAGCAGCACATATCAACAATCAAAGTTGCATTACGTGACTTTTTTTCACAGTGATAATCCTGATTAGGGATTGATGAGTCTAACAGCTACAGGGTAGAAGCTGTTCCTCAGTCTAGTGGTTCTACACTTAAGTAGCCATAACCTCCTGCCTGAGGGGTGCATGGCTAAAAGTGTGTGTGCTGGGTGAGTGGGGTCCTTCATGATGCAGGTGGCCGTCTTCCTGCAGCTGGAGGTGTAGATGTCTGTGATGGTGGCGAGGCTGGATAATCTCAAACAAAAGCTGCAGATTCACATTGAAAAAATCACCATGTAGTTTTGACTTAAACACACTAAAACAGACTAAACTAAATGCTACACAACACTCTAAACCCTAACTATAAAATCAAAACATGCTTAATGTCACAAATCTTTCAAATCCTATTTCTCACTCCCGTTGTCAATGTGTCTCTTTCGCTGACAAACTTCCTTCAACTTCTGCAACATTTTCTTCTTCTTCCTGTAGACGTTTTGGTACTTGACAAATAATTTCAGGTCTCAGTCAGAAAGGAGGTGGGGGATTGTTTGTTTGTTCGGAAGGCGGTGAGAACAGATGAGCAATGGGGCTATTTTCTCCATGAAACTGCTGGTTTTTGAAGATGCCTCGGGTCTTGCGAAATAGAAATCTGGCGATCTAGAGTTATCGCATCGCCGGCATGACATCACTTCCCATATATGGAAGTGAATGGGCTTCTTCCAAAGCAGAGACTAAAACCAAAACTGCTTGAAATTTTCACTAAAATTATGTTTTTAAATCCAGTTTGAGTAATTTTTTAACGTTTGCCGCATAACATAGGTATTTATTTGTTGCGGCTCTATCAAACAATTGATAAAGTCAATAGAAAAAACAAAGCCAACGTATTCTTGTTTTCAGTATTTTATCTTGTTTTATAAGGCACCTTGATTTTATTGTTTTACAACACTACTTTATTATTTAATTTCATTTTATTGTTGTTTATTGTTGTGTGTACTTTATATGTTGTGTGTTTAAAACAGTCCTCTCTTGGAAATGAGTCCTCGTGACTCAATGAGGCTAACCTGTTTAAATACAGGTTTACTGAAAAATCATATTTTTCTGGATATGTAATATGAAAAAAACTGTAGGATTTGGACAAGGGATGTGTGGCTCTCTCAATTTGGGGCTTGCAAATAAACATTAATTTACTGTATGCAGTTTAGAGGTGCGTGAGTAAGATTGATTTGTGCCTCTGATGTGTACTCCCTGTGTATTGTTTGTTTTTCCCCTCAGATACAAATATGTGCAGAAGGTGCAGTGAAAACTGCTTGACGTGCACCTCTTACAGCATCTGCACAGAATGCAAAATAGACACAAGGTGAAACAAATTCTCAAATGATGCTTGAATTAACTCCTCTGCAAACATTGCTTTTTCTCTTTCAGCCACTGAGAATACTAATGCTCAGTGTGCACACACTCTCAGCAGTACTGCTGCAATTAGATAAAGCTACAGTTTTGCTTAGTTTTTTTTTTAAAACTGTGTCATCCTTTTATTTCTTCTCATACAGCTTAAAAAAAAAAATCTGTTTCTTGACATGTATTTTACAAAATCAGTATTAGAATGGACCAAGCATCATATTGTTGAGCTAGACTACACTGTTCTGGACTGCACTGTTCACTAACTCTGCTCACCAAGGGCTTGTGGTGCTGTTGTGGTTGTGGGTTGGAGAAACAGCCTGTGGTCTGAAGGCAGTGACTCACTGTTATGGTGTCACATGATTGACTGAGTGTGTCACGGTCCCACATGCTCTCTCCGCCCTCTCCAGTCTGCAGGGGAACCGGTGCCAGCGGAGCTGTGTGGACGGGTTCTACTATGACACACAGGAAGACAAATGCAAACCCTGT
>JBBPBX010000998.1:0-19404 GCA_038048925.1 Garcialebias charrua | reverse complement strand
GCAAAATGTCTCCCTGCTCTTGTAGTCACCCGCCATCCTCCCTAATTTCATTCCTTTCTTCTGAGATTTATCTCCAAACATCTCAAAGACAGAATTTCATATGTCAAAGTGCTGGCCCGCGGGCCAGATCCAGCCCGCAAATTCATTATTTATGGTCCCCTGGATGATTTTTAATTTTTTTTTGGTGATGGCCTCCCTTCTCCCCTTACAGTCATCCTCACCACACCATTACAGGTTGTCCCCGACTTACCAAGCGAGTTCCGTTCCCACAAGTCGCTCGCAAGATGAAAATTCGTATGTCGGAACCCGAAACACGTGTCGCTCGTAAGTCCGGATTTTTGGTCGTAAGTCGGAAAATGTATGCTAGCGCTGCGCCCATACGCGTAGCGAGGGGGGGGGGGTTGCGGGGTTCGAACGAACCGCCCACTTTGCCTATGAAGTCCCGCACAACACACGTTCTGTGTTAAAGGAGACCAAATATTGGTTTTATAAATTTTTATGGTATGTCTGTGGGCTATCCAGACCATGTTCATTCAATTTAATGCACAAAATAATTCTTAGATAATAAAATATCCCCTTTCTAGTTGTGCCTTTTCTCACTTCCGATCTGAACAGGCTGTTTATGATAAGGCCACGCCCTTCAAAAATCTGTTGACATTAACTCCGCCCTCCAAAGGGGACCCTGAGTCAGACCCAGAGGCAGACGCCATTTTGGGCAGGGCAAATGAGGCGCTGACGCGTCGCGTAGGCCGCTGAGAAACATCCATAAGTTCACCCTCCATGTTAAAAACTCTTCGTCTGACTCTTCGAAAACAAGCAATAAGGCTGCAGAGTAACACACTGGCTGCTAACTGCTATACACGCTCTCTCTAGCGGGGACCGCTTTTTTCACGGACCACATCCGGCGCGGACCGGATATGGTCCGCGAGCAGTCGTCCGGTTGATTTAAGAGCCCGTAAATAAGTTTTTTCGTTGATAGATAATTAGTTATTAGCGGTACTGCATTTTAACAACAACGAAACATCGAACTCTAGTAGCCATTGTGCTGACATGAACTCAGGAAAAACAACCGTGACGTCTTTTATACTGAAGTGGGTGGAGCATCACCAGGGGTTGCTAGGTGAGGGGCTGGACTCAGGTTGGGGTGGGTTGTCCTGGCGCTTGTGACATCACAAGCGCCAGGATTTGAAAACGAGACATTTATATCACTGAAAAATAAATATGCTTAGAGTAAATATACCACTGGGTGCATTTTTTTGGCCCTAGGACTGTTTTTTTAAGAAGTACATAACCAAAGTTGAGTGAAAAAAACATTAAAAAGTGAATTTTGGATTTGTGGTCCCCTTTAAGAGAGGTAGAAAGAGAAGGTATGGAGACGCCGCTAATGTCGAACCGGTGAACACGCTTCGGTGGTTCACTGGAAGTGCGTCGGGTTGCCACTCCAAACTTTATCTTGACTCGGGTTCGATCCCCACTTGGTTGAACTTATTTTACGTTTGTCTTTTATTGGATAAAAAAAAAGGAGGGAGTTTGTGTTAACCACAGGCATAACACAAACTCCTTTTTAAATAATCCAATAAAAGACAAACATAAAATAAGTTCAACCAAGTGAGGATTGAACCCGAGTCGAGATAAAATTTGGAGTGGCAACCCGACGCACTTCCGGTGAACCACCGAGGCGTGTTGCTCTTTTAAGGTCCACCTTTCCTTTAAACGAACCGCCCCTCATAAAATCCTGGCTACACCCATGGCGCCGAACACCCGTTTTTCAACACAAACGTACATACTGGTTCATAAACATGCACAGAACTTTGTTTACAAACGGTTAACTACAGGTAGTCCCCGACTTACGAGCGAGTTCCGTTCCTCCGAGGCGCTCGTAAAGCGAAAATTCGTAACTTGGAACGGCCGCCACGTGTCTCGTAAGTCCGGAATTTCGCTCGTAAGTTGGAACGGTTTTGCTAGCGCGACTACAAACACTCGTTTTTCATCGAAAAACTGCTTACGAGTGCATAAAAATGATCGGAAACGTGTGTCCACATGTTTAGCTAACGAACTGTGGTGAAAAAACACAGAAAAACTCGGTATTTTTTGCGTTTTTTCCAAAAATTCGCCAGCTCGTAAGTCCGGAACCTCGTAGGTCAGAGCGCTCGTAAGTCGGGGACTACCTACACACTTTCATCTAAAAACACATACCAGTGCTGTATTTTCTGTATTTTCTGTACAACTTTACTGTTCGTTAGTTCGCTCGTAAGTCCGGAACCTCGTATGTCGATGACGTCGTAAGTCGGGGACAACCTGTATTATGAAATATTTGTTCTAGTAATTATCTAGTGGAGGTTTTTTTAAATTATTATTTATTTATAACATATTTGTTATAAACGGCTACATTATAAAACAATGTAAAATACTAAAAGCAGGAACATGTCTGTGTTGATTTATGCCAAGAACTTAGCAGATGTAAAGCTATTTAATATTTTATTTAATTCATTTATTTGTTCATTTAAAAGAGACGAAATAAAACAAATTCATCAAAAAGAAAACGTTGAATGAAAAGAGTGCAGAAAGAAGAAGAAAATATTTCTTATATCACCCCCTTATAATAAACATTGAACCAGTCCGGCCCTTGGCTTGTAGCAAATTTGTTTTTTTGGCCCTCTGTGTATTTGACTTTGACACCCCTGAAGGGATATTTTGAGCATTTTGAAGTGGGGTTCAGTGGGTGAGTTAAGGGTACGCGTCGCAAACGTTAAAAACAGTAAATCTCAGTTTGTAGGTTTTTCTTTAAGATATGCGAGCCCAAATGAGTCACAGTGAAGAATTTATTCATTTATGAGTTCTCATTAATTCCAAATTCTTCATCTCAAGTGTTTCAAAATGATTTGTAGTTTGTTGAAATTAGGTGATTGATCAGCTGGTGACATGTATGAGGACAGTGGTGAGATGTGCTGTAGGAGTGACCGAAAGCTTCAAGGTGGAGGTGGGAGTGCATCAAGGATCGGCTCTGAGCCCCTTCTTGTTTGCTCTGGTGATGGACCGACTAACAGATGAGGTCAGGCAGGAATCCCCATGGACTATGATGTTTGCAGATGACATTGTGATCTGTGGTGAGAACAGGTGGAAGAGAACTTGGAGAGGTGGAGGTATGCACTTGAAAGAAGAGGAATGAAAGTCAGCCGTAGTAAGACAGAGTACATGTGTGTGAATGAGAGGGAGGCCAGTGGAACAGTGAGGCTACAAGGAGCAGAGGTCACAAAGGTGCAGGACTTCAAGTACTTGGGGTCCACTGTCCAGGAAAATGGGGAATGTGGTAAAGAGGTGAAGAAGAGAGTCCAGGCAGGATGGAGTGGATGGAGAAAAGTTTCAGGAGTGATTTGTGACAAAAAGGTGTCAGCAAAGGTCAAAGGAAAAGTTTACAAGACAGTGGTGAGACCAGCTATGTTGTATGGTCTGGAGACAGAGACATGGACAAAAAGACAGGAGAAAGAACTGGAAGTAGCAGAAATGAAGATGCTGAGGTTCTCCTTAGGAGTGACAAGGATGGATAAGATCAGGAATGAGATCATCAGAGGTACAGCACATGTTGAACAACTGGGAGATAAAGTTAGGGAGGCCAGACTGAGATGGTTTGGACATGTCCAGAGGAGGGACAGTGGGTATATTGGTAGAAGGATGTTAGAAATGCAGCTGAAAAAGATAAAGAGGAGATATATGGATGCAGTTAGAGAGGACATGGAGGTAGTTGGAGTGAGGAGTGAGATGGAGGAAGATGACTCGCTGTGGAAACCCCTGAAGAGGGAAGTGCCGAAAGAAGAAGAAGAAGTTCATTCAGACTCATTTTGCTAGCACTGGGCACATATACTGTACTTATATGAAATTCTGAAATGCAGGTACGCACTCAACGTAAACACACAAAAAGTAAAGTAATTCATGAAAATCTGTTTTATTTATTTATTTTAAAACCTAAAATAACTATGGCTTAATTTACATGATAAACACCTATTTATATATTTTATTGCCTAATAAAGCGCACACTATAACAAGTCAAAAAACTATTATTCACAGGCTGGTGACCAACAGTTGGCATAGATGCTAATAATGTAACATTGAAAATGCCATAAAACACAAACATGATTAGCTTTGTGTTTCCCACTAGAAGTTTATACACAAATCAAACGTTTCACAGGGATTACTATAGACACTCATGTTTTAATACCTTCAACTAATTTTTACAAACATGTTCTTTGAGGTTCAGCGAACAAACAAATAAAAAATAAGAGAAAACATTCAGCTTTAGTGCACTTTGTTGTGACTAAGCTAACTCGGGACGATTAACACCATGTAGCAATGACACTGCTGACTCTTACATTAAAGTGGCAACGTATGTGGACAATAGGATATATATTATTATTTTATTAATTCAGAACCTGTAAATGCAGTACGTGATTATTTACCTGGAATTTATAGTGACTTGCACATGTTGCAGATATTGACAGCTAATGGTACGGTGCAACCCGTTAGCACGTACCGGTACATAAGAAATATAATATATTTCCATCAAAATAATTGTGTAATGCAAAAGTGATGGTTTAAGTAATAAAACTTATATGAAATTTTGAAAATAAGAGTTGTTTTAAGATGGAAAAATGTTCTTTGAAACTACGGTATATCAACCTGGTCCATATTGACAAGCTAATAAAGACTAGCCCAAGAAGACCCCCTTTTAAAGCAGATGTTTCTGTTTTTAAATTTGAATTCTCAAATTTTCATGTGCTTTATGCAAATTTTAATTTAGAAACTTTTGCCTGCTGTTAATTTCGCATGACATGGTAATTGTGGATGAAATATTTTAACATTCTTGCCAGAAGGGACCCAAGGTTGCACTGGAAATGCTACTGTTAGCTGCTGCTTCTACTGCTCCGAATTCCTCAGACTGAAGAAGTCTTTCGGACGAAAGACGAAACGTTTCTACTTTTTTGTTTTGTTTTTTGAATGTCCAGAGGACCAGACTTAGCTTTTTTAGATTTTTCTACCTGGATTATTGAGCATGCATCAGGGTGTGTTGCTCCTACTATTTTATTTAAACATTTACTACCTTAAAATGTTTAAATATTTTGTTAACAAAAGTACATGTCTTCCAAAACAAAGAGAATACTGTACAGTACTGTACTTCTCAGAGTCTTTCTGGGTGAAGATACTTCAGCGACAAACCTTTTGCTCTTACACTGACTGACAGAAACCTTCGTTTTCCAACCCAGAATGAGCTAAAATTGGTATATTCTGTGTGCCCAAAACTAGACAGGAGAAAGGGTATGGGAGTTTAGTGGTGACGATATTTCAGGCATTGGAGAGCAATGACTGAATGAGGTTGATTAGAGAGGTTTTTCTAAATGAGTTTGTGCTGTATCGCATCGAGCACGCTGTTTGATTTTATCGCAAAGTTCGGATTTAGATATAAAGATGACCACAAGCTGTATCCTATTTACTTGGTTTCATGAATGGACTTTGTTGGGGCATTTTATTAACCAAGCCATCCATCTTAACGACTTGTGTCCTTCGTTTCTACAAACAGAATTTAATGTTTGAAGGCCTTATGCTACGTTCAGACCGAACGCGTTTTGAGCTGCCAAAAAGCACGAAACACCTCAAGCTGGACGCACTGCACGCACTGGTGTTCAGACCGGAACGAGAAGCAGCAGCGGCGGTGGCAGCGGGGTGTGGGAGGAGCTAACAAAGCTTAAACTTGCTAAACGTGAAAAGTTTACAATTCAAAACTTACCCGATATCCCGACTTCCTCACTGACACTCCGCCAGGCAAGGTCCTTTTTATTTCTCCTCCATACATGAACAGGACTTTGCGGGTTGTTTCCGTGTCTCACAAACAATACGTCACACTTGCGCAACAGCCGTCCCCTCGTTACCGCGTCACATAGCTGACTCTCCCTCTCTCCTCCCCTGACTCTCCCTGATTGGTTGTCAGACGCGTTGAGCGGCGAAAGTTCGGCATTTTCAAATCGAGCGGTGGAGGCTGCCGCGGGCACCGCATGCACGGAAAACGCTCTGCCGCCCCTCCCGCGCCGCTCAAAACGGACGTGACGCGCCGCATGACCCCTAGAGGCGCGTCCCCCATTGACTTTGCATGTAAACTGGCCGCTCCTGCAGCTCAAAACGCGTTCGGTCTGAACGTACCATCAGTGTGAAACTCTGTAGAGTTTCTTTGGACATGCAGGGACAACAAACACAGCCAGCTCTGGTTCGGATGAAAGTCCACCAGTCAGTCAGAATTCAGTAACACCAAGCGTTGTTACCAGGAGCACCTTGTTTACCCAGATTCGTAGCAAGCAGACATGTTGAATTTGGTGGCGTTAGTCTGCCGTAAATAGCACGGCTGTTCGTCACCCAACATCATGTTTAAAAGTACAGAAAGAAAGACTCTCATGGAGGAACTAAGTTCAGTTTAGAAAATGATGGTTCTGATTTTTTTCAAGTGAGTTAATGGTTATCCGTACCCAGAAAATCTCCTAAGACATGTCGAAAGGTGCCACTTCAGCTGCTGCCAAAATTCCAACGTCATCTTTGTACTCACCTCAGGGAAAACAAAACAACTAGCTTTTGATGTGTAAACTGTTTAAGTAGTGTAAAGAAAATCAAGATAAAAATACTGTAAATGTCAAAACTGCTGCCAGTGGCTCGACATGGTGTAGGGGCAGGGCAGCCGACTTGGGACCCGAAGGTCCCAGGTATGATCCCCAGTCATTACACATGGTGTCTCTGAGCAGGACACCTTATCCCCAGTTGCTCCCCGGGTGCTTTCCACAGTTGCCCACTGCTCCACCTGGTGGTGGATGGGTTAAAAGCAGAGAGCCAATTTTGCCATTGTATGGGAACATACAATGATGACAACACATAATAATAATAATAATAATAATAAACTTTATTTGTATAGCACCTTCCTACAATGCCTTGCATTGACCAAGGTGCTTAACAGGATAAAAAGATGAATAAACTGGAACAATAAATCAATGAAAATAGAATAAGAAACAACAGCAATAAAAGAAGGCAATGGAAATAAAAATGCTACATACTAAAATACCAAAAGTAATAAAAGTTACACACTGAAAGCTTTTTTGAACAAGTGGGTCTTCAGTCTGGTTTTGAACAGAGTCAGACATACATAACACATTATTATTATTAGGGTCACCATGGTAACCACACACCACAGTTTGGATAGCAAATGTCAGGAAAACACTAACTAAAATGTAATGTAATGTAAGAAAAGGTAATGTAACGTAGGTCAGAACATCCCTGATGCATCTTTGCATTTCTATGCCGATGACACAGTTGTTTATTGTTGAGCTAAACCTGTTGCTAAGGCTCTCCAGCTTTTGCAATCCGCCTTTGACGTCATCCAGGCGTATTTGTTCCACCTCAAACTTGTCCTAAATGCCGCTAAACCCAAAGGGATGCTTTTTTCAAACAGGAAGTCGCTTCTATCAGCCCTTCCTCTGATTTTATCCTCAAATGGTGTCCCTATTGAGTTTGTCGATTCCTATAAATATTTGGGTATCTTGGTCGATTCACATCTCTCTTTTAAGCTTCACGTAGAAAACCGAGTAAAGAAACTGAAAGTTAAACTGGGTTTCTTTTTCAGAAACAGATCCTGTCTAACTCTGAATTCTAGGAAACAGCTTGTATCTGTGACTTTCCTTCCCTCCATTGATTACGGTGACATTATTTACATGAACGCTCCTACAAGCACCCTGCAGATGTTGGATGCTGCCTATCACGGTGCATTAAGATTCATAACCGGCTGTAACTACCAGACCCATCATTGCACCATGTATTCGCTGGTTAACTGGACATCATTAACCTCACACAGACTCTTCCACTGGTACATTTTCATCTTTAAATCACTTCTTGGTCTGCTGCCTTCATACATCTCCTCCTATATGTCTCTGTACGAGTGCAGCTACAGCGTGCACTCTCAGGACATTATTACCTGCAGTGTTCGTTCCCTCAGTGAGGTCTGAACTAGGCTAAAGGGCCTTCTCCTACGTCACCCCAGCTTCCTGGAATACCTTGCAAAAAGATGAAGCTCTCAACCATGACCTCTCTAAGTTACTTTAAAACCCTGTTAAGTACCTGGCAAAAGCCAATGCAGACATGTTCCTGTTTTTAGTTTTCTAAATCGCCTTGCGATCTGGATGTTTTTTGCTGCTATTCCTCTTGATTGTCCTTTTGATTGCTATTTTGTTTTGATTTGTTTAAAAAAAAAAGAGAGAGAGAAACTTAAATTTGTATGCCTATTTTATGAATGTCTATTGTAGTTGTTATCCATTGCTGTCATCAATCTTTGTTAATAAATCAGGTCTCGCTTGTAATAAGTCCCCAAGGCTCAATGGGATTAACCTGTGTAAATAAAGGTTGAATGAAAAAAGCCTCAAACAATTGGTTGCTTTACGCAGAAAGATAATTTTTTGAGCCCAAGTAGTAGCATTAGTATTATGTAACATTTCTGGTTTAGAAATGCCACAAATTACGTATTTCTGCTCAAGTAAAAAAATAAAAATAAAACGGCATGGAATTTTTTGAGATTGTTCAAAGATGGCAGCAATCAACTCTGGTCTTGGCGCTGTGAAAACTAACCCTAAGCTCATCAGTCTGGACAAAATGAAACAATGTCTACAGTCATTAAAAGAGCAAAGTATTAATGGTTTATAACTTTTGCACTGAACCAAATATCCCTTTATTAAGGGTGTATGTGCAAAAGAGGTCATCTCCCAACACTTCTAAAAGACATACTGAAAAATACAGCAATGATAAATCATTTGCTCTTAATGAGCGCTTGAAAAAAACTCTTTGTGTAGTTTCTTTTCAAATTTGAATGAGTAAATTTAGTGCGCTCAAAACTAAACAGGAGAAAGTAAAGTGGGGAAGAGTGGTGCAGGTATTTCAGGCATCAAAGCGCAATGACTGAATGAGGTTGCTTGGAGAAGTTTTCATAAACAAGCCAGTGTTGGATCACATTGAGTGCTGTTTTTTTTTTTTTAAGCCAAAAGTAGTCAAAGCCTTACTAATGTGTATGGATGTTTTTTCTTGTGGTCTGATTTACATCTCAGGTACCCTTCGACCTGTACGACGTAGTTTCTACGACCCCACCTCTGCACCAGGGCAGGGCTGTTTGTGGGAGTGGGAGAACGACGCTGGCAGTTGGACCGCATACGACACTGAGGTGGGCATTGCCATCCAGGCAGCTTGTGATCGTCGGCAGCCCTGTCTGGACCTGGCACCTCTGGGTTTCTACTACCTCATTGACTTTGAAAACATGACCCAAATCAACGGGCAAACGCAGCGCTGCAGAAGAATCCAGCGCCGCTCAGACCTTGCTTACCCACTGGTTTCCGGGCCCTTACCCAGGTCTCACCATGCCTGGGGACCTATGTCCATGCCCGGCCATGGGGGATTTCTTGGCGCTGATGTTTCTAGTGTTGGTATGGGGACAATGAGGATGAGCAGCAGTGGAACGGGAAATGGAAGCGCCTATCCCAGTGGGGCGCTTCCTGCCTCAGCCATCACCTCTTTAGGACAGCCATGCGCCTGTCAGCAGTGTATGTTGATGCTAAGCATCAAAGCAGGTACCTTGTCGACTGCGCAAACTCTGGGTCGAAGACCGCCACAGACCAAGCCCCCCAGTCCCAAACTAAGCAGTTACCCTTTCCCAGGAGGTGCTTACTCCCTAACACTCCCTCGGCCTCCATCACTGTCAAGAGCTCTGTCCCCTCACAGGACGGCTTTAGTTGGGGCGACGGGTGGCTACAGTGTAGCTGGTACAGGTGGAGGAGGTGGTTTGGGTATTATTGGCGCTGGGGGTATTAGCAGTACTGGCTTCAGTTTTGGAGGAGGCTTTCCCCACTCTCTTTCCCTTCTAGGGCCAGCCACTGCTGCTCTCTCCATCTCTTCGAGTCGTCCACCTCCTCCTACCGTCCCACCCCCTCCGCCTCCACCTCCTCCACCCTGTACCACTCCCTCATCGACCACCGTTTTACCACCTCAACCCCCTCCTCCCTCCTCCCTCTCCGTTTCCTGTTCTGCCTCCACAGTACCCATCCCAGCCCCGCCTCTCATTTCCACAAATGCCTCTACCTGCACACCGTCGCCTTCTGCCCGGGTTCTGGGTCCGGTGTCTTCATCTGGTGCTGCCGCCTGTGCCGCCCCTCTACCGCCACGATCCAGCCTCGCAGGCCTGAGCCGTCCTGCATTGCAGCGTATCGCCATGGCCCAGTCACGAGCACTTATCGCCTCAGGGTGAGTAGAATAACACCACAGTAAGGCTTTAAGGTATTGTGACATGATGTTGGAAATTTGCATATCTGTCACAACATATATATCTTATATCATTCAGCTATGTTCTTTTTTGCAAAATAAATTAAAAATATATTAAAATTACATTCCAAGTTATGGTAATATTTTTTTGCTGTGTAAAGTCACTGGAAATCCGAGAATTTCTGCATACGTCATCATCAGTGACGTGCATTTGGGGAGAAGGCAGAGCCTTGCCCGTTTGTTTGGTGTGGTAACTGCTTGCCATACAGATTCATTGTCTGAAAGATTGCCTCTTTTGTTTGTGTAACTTGAAAAATGCCGTCACGTTGTAGCGCATTTGGGTGTTCAAATATCGCTAGTGAACAAGTGAGCATTCACAAATTCCCAAAAGATGAGAAACTTCGCCAAGAATGGACAAGACAAGTACAGAGAACGAGGGACCGCTGGTGTCCTACTAAAGAATCGTATGTCTGCAGCGACCATTTTACTGCCGATTGTTTTCAGGAAACACCTGGTATACAAGAATCTTTAGGATTACCAGTAAGATGGAGAAGACTTTTAAAACCGGATGCTATTCCTACTACCGTATTTTAAAAATAAAATCTACAGAAGAAAGTCCCACAGCTACCACATCTAAACAACGCCGAGCAGCGACAGTCGGAAAACTCACAAGAAAACGAGTAAGTCTTTGTGTAAACATAATCGGAGGTGTGTAGTGTTTTAGATGATAAACTATATATTTTACGTGAGTACATGTTGTTTTACTTATCACGGCAGATTCTTTATGTTCTATGCTAAAAAAAAATAGCAGACAGAAATTCGGTAGCACACACACGTTGCTAGTAATGTATTTTTAAATTATGTCTGCGCGATCAGATAACATCAGTAAGTTTTTTTATTCATGGAGGGTTTATTAATGAGAGTTTTGGATGATTTACTGTCTTAAAATGATAAATCTCAAACGCGATCGGGCCTCGCTGTTAGCTTAGCCCAAGAACAAAGAACCACAGGAGAAGCTAACCCCACTTAGCTACTGTGTATGAAATAAACCGTGTCTAAATCACTTTTCCATTGATCGAGTGTCCAATAACTGTATTGGATGAATAATAACCCTTCGATCGCTTCAATACATTCAAGTGCTAACAACAAGTTGTGTTTGTTCGCTGCTAACAAACTAGCCGACAGAAATTCGGTAGCACACACACGTTGCTTGTTATGTATTTTTAAATGATGTCTGCGCGATCAAGTAACATCAGTAAGTTTATTTATTCAGGGAGGGTTTATTAATGAGAGCTTTGGACAATCAACACTAGAAATGCTACACTCGTCTGATTCGACATGCTCCGCCATTATTATTTACATGCGCGTTGGAGCAGTGCCTTTCCCGTTGGCACGTCACTGATGACGTATGCGGAAATTCTCGAATTTCCAGTGACGTATCACAGCGAAAAAATTACCATAACTTGTAATGAAATTTTTATATATTTATAATTTATTTTGCAAAAACGAACATAGCTGAATGATATAAGATATATTTGTTGTGACAAATATGCACATTTCCAACATCATGTCACAATACCTTTTAGTACCAGGTTTTGTAATTGGTATGTTTAAAGATGTAGCTTCCTTTTAACGATTCCAATATTAATGTGTAGAAATGACAAACGTCAATGGTTGATATATGACTCCAGCGTTTTTGCTTGATTGTTATTGTTGCTACAGTCAATGGTTAGAATAGAGGTGGGGCTATGGGGTCAATGTTTCAAAAAGTTGTGTTTTGGCTGCCTAAAACGTAAGGGTGGCATTTCAAGATTTTTCTCATCCTGGTTCTCCATTTCGAAATAAATATTTAGACTGGCTCCTAAAACAGTTTTCGTGTGAACACAAGTCTGAAAAAATAAAAAACTTTACGCATTCATAATAACCATGGACAGACCTAAAAAGCACTCTGTGAGTACGAACACGGTTCTGAATGTCTCTGGTATCAAAATCGAAGTAGTAGTTTAAAATTATTGACTTGACACAGGTTCATTCATATTCCAAACAATTGTACTGGCAACGGTTGAAACTAGCCTAAAGTTACGATAGTCAGAATATTCTCTTTAAAAGTACCATTTCACATTTAATCAGTAAAATACAGTGTGCTGAAAGAAATTAATGGAAGCCCAACTGTTTTTTATAGATAATCTGTTGCTGTTTCAAAAGTTAGCATATTCAGACAACGGTTCAGTAAAATGGCTGCACAGACCAGTCTGTCTTTAGACTTCCTCTAGCCGGCCACGTCTTGCTCACATGTAAGTTTTCAGAAATGAAGTAAGCTGGACAGAAGCAAAAGAGGCTTGGAGCAGAACTCTGCTGGGCTGAAGCAGAGTGTATTGTGTTAGACATCTCCCTCGTGTAATTTACTAAACGTAAGGAATTAACTCACTTTAGCAATTCTTGTTTTTACTACTACAAAGTGACTGTGCACCAACAACATTCCCCTGGTAATCTTAACTGTTTGTTGTTTAATCCCACAAACAGGTGGTCGCAATTAATGTCTTCAGTTCAGCACATTTAGGCCTGTCACAATAACAATTTTTGCTGGGTGATTGTCTCAGAAATTATTGTGATAAATGATAATATTGTTTGAAATTTGACAATAATTATTTAGTAATTATTGTCAAATTTAAGAAGAAATGTTGATTTATTTTGCACGTAGTACCTTTTTTGACCACCGTATGGCAGTATAAGACTGTTTGAACCAAAGGATGGATAGTGAGGGAGCGAGCAGCGTGTCTATAAGAAAAATGGGAGGGAGGCCCCTTGACGTAACATGGGCTGTCTCTCGTTCCTGTTTTTCAGTTCTCAAAATGACGGACGCTCGGTGTGGTTTGAGCTCTGTAGCATAGCATTTTTTACTCAAAGCTTTTAATAAAAAATCAGTAAACAAGTTCTCAGCTTCTTTGAGAGAAAAAAAATTTTTTAGACGAAGGTACGGGTTTCAACCGTGAATTTTGGAGCTTCGACAAGACTTGCTAAAGGCTTAGCTAATAGCTTAGCTTCTCAGCTTAGCTGCTTTTAACGAACCAAAAAATGTGATTTTGTACAATTAAAACAGATTTTAAAGATAAAAAAGAGAAAGGGAAAGATAGTGAAGAGCACCAGAGTTGAGCCTTTTCTCATCCAGTGTCTTCAGTAGAAAGAGAGAGACACGAAGAAACGATAAATGAAAATGAGGTTGATAATTTGCATTTATTGTGCGATTAATTGATTTATTGTTTATTGCGACAGGCCTAATCACATTACTGAACCGCAGCTATGCGGGTGGGCAGGGGGACTGAGGTGGCATAGAGTCCCGTCTCAGTCTGATGCCGGCTACCCACCAAACGCGTTTCGGGCAGCGGAAGCAGCCAGTTTACATTGAAAGTCTATGTGGAGGAGCGGCGCGGCGAAGCGTGACGCAGCGCGTCTTGAGCATTTCGAGCAGCGCGGTAGAGCGCTGCAGTTCTTTTCCGCGCACGCAACGCGTCCAAAGCAGCCGATGCCGGAGTTCAAATATTTGAACTTTGGCTGCTCGCCGCGTCCCAGCAACCAATCGGGAGAGACTCTGCTATGTGATGACGCAACGACGACGGGACTTTTTTTTTTACTTTTCAAACTTAGCCCAACGAGCCTCCATGAAGAAACCAGCCTCCGGTAAGAAACTTGGCATTTTTACAGTTGCCGCTGTCCGCTCGAGCGTACGATCACCCCAAACATTAAAAAAAACGTTTTAATCTCAACAAAGACTTTCGGAGCTGCAGTTCGGCTCGTAGAAAACCCACTCAAGTAGTAACGAGGCTCACGAACAGCTGATTTTATCTGCCCGGTGTACAGAAAACAAAACAAACCCGACCGAAAAAGGACCAAGACGCTCCTCCCACTGCGCGTCTTCGGTGTGAACAGACGTCTGTTGACAAGCAGCCAACACCGTGCGTTGGGAGCGTTTTTGATGCTCAAGACGCGTTCGGTGGGTACCCGGCATGAGGCGTTTTGTGATTGAGGCTATAATATTCTGGTAAATTTCTTTTGGAATTTGTCGGTGTTGTGCTGAAACAATACTTGTAATTTTAACAAATAGCCACATTTCTGCTTGCTACAACCGGTCTTCTTGAGATCATTCCAAAAGTTAATCAGACGTTTACATTCAGTGATTTCTTTTGGGGAATTTCAGCAGTTCGTGAGATATTTTGCTTACAAACACAAGAGTTTTCATGGTCGCATGAGAAAAATAATGTTAAAGCTACCGGTACTGCAAATGATCCAATTAGAAGTAGTTTTTGAAAAGAAATTGGTAAATAATAGTGTAGCTGAAAAGTGAATAAACTAAATTATTCTGTGATGACCACCTCTTTTGGGAGTTTACTGAAAGCCTACACAAAAACCGAATAAGCTCAGAAGAACAGCGGGACTTTAATCACTGTAGATCGAAGGAATTTCACATTCATTTGGAGCCTTTTGTACACAACATTTTGGATCAGTGCTCATTAGCATTTTTGAGCGTTTAATGTTTGGGACAAAGTCCACCAGGCTTGTTCAGCTCCCTGGAAAAACAATGACAGACTTTCAAATTGAGGGAGCCAAATTCTCACAAGCGTTTAACTATTTTTCATGCTAATGTTGACAATACACACTCGGTTAAGAAAAGAAAAGCCCAGCTTTAAACGATGTGTGGTAAAATATGTTTTTTATCCTTAAAAATGCATTTACTGCACAGGTTAGTGAGTTCGTACAGCTTTGCAGATACAGTAGGTAGATGTAAACAATTTTGGACAACTTGCCTTATTATTATTTTATTTTTTGGGGGTTTCGTTTTTGCGTTCCTGTTTTTAATATTTCCCCAAACTGACTGAATAATTTCAGTTAAAGGTCTTCTGTATGTTTGAAAAGATGAGGCGCTGAGATGATTTGAGAAGACTCAGACATTTAACATTGCGTAACAGTCCTAATAAATTGTCTCATCCGGAAGTTAAAGGGGACCACAGATGCAAAATTCACTTTTTAATGTTTTTGTACTCAACTTTGGGTATTTACTTCATAAAAAAACAGTCCTAAGGCCAAAAAAATGCACCCAGTGGTTTATTTACTATAAGTATATTTATTTATCTTAGATAGAAACGGCCCGATTGCACTTCCTGCGGTTTGTTACGTCACAAACCGCAGCCACAACCCACAGCCACAACCCATCCCAACCTTTGTCCCGCCCCCGTCACCTAGCAACCCCTGGTAATGCTCCACCCACGCGGTTCCTGAGTTCATCTCAGCCTGCACACTAGGTGGCGGTATGCACCTAACAGTTGTTTGCGATCCGCCATAAATCAAATGGAGAAGAAGAAGAATAGTTCATCTCAGCAGAATGGCTCCTAAAGTTAAATGTTGCGTTGTTGGCTGCATTACACAACATGTGTTGATACACACTCTTCCAGTCTCAGAGAGCAGAGATGCGTGGCTTAATTTTATTTTTAATGGCAATGTCCAGGCGACATTACCGTAGAAGAATTACACTTCTTATACGATGAAGGACTACTTTCGTACAACTGCCAGTTTGGTTGAGTGGTTAGCGCGCTCGAACGCCACTCGGGAGACCTGGGTTCGCATCTTGTCCATGATCTTTTTTTCCCCCCTTTTTTTTTTTAAACTCCTGGCGCAGATAATGGAGCACTAAGCAGATTTAAAATTGATAGTTTTCAGATGGGAACAGATGTGTGCATGTTTGTGTGAGTGTGTGTGTGTGTGTTTGTGTGTCGGGCCAGCACGCTCCTCGGAGAAACACAGATAAAAAGATAGCCCCGCTGTGAGTGTGTGTGTGTGCTTTGCTGCATCCAGCTCGCGCGCACAGGCAGAGGGTGGGAGAGTCAGAGGAGACATTACAGAGGAAGAATAAAAAATGACACGACAACTTGTACACTCTGATCTGTCGTGGTCCAGTTCAGCTCAGTCAGCTCGGCTCTGTGGTAACGTGAGTTGACTTCCTCGTCTGCCTTTGGAGGGCGGAGTTAATGCAAGCAGAACTTTGAAGGGCGTGCCACGAGATCTCATTATCATAAACCGGTCGTTCAAAACGAAAGTTAAAAATGGCAGAATTAAAAAGGGTATAATTGATTATCTAAGAATTATTTTGTGTATTAAATTGAATAAACAGTGTCTGGTAACCCCAAAGAAATACCATAAAAAATTTAAAAACATATCTGTGGTCTCCTTTAACTCCACAATGCAGTCAGCCTGGTGTCGGTCAGTCATGTGACTCGAGCTTCCACAGACCGTGTTCTCATTTACATATTGACACATCTGGAAAAGTCTTTCAGGGTTCCGATGTTTAACGTCTTCAGATCAGAACAGTGATCATCTTCAGAGTATTTAAAACAACAGTCTGTGTAAATCAATGTGGTTTGCTTTCAGACGTTGCCAGTGCAGAACAGCAAAAACCAGCAGGGACTCAACAAAACCAGAGTGAGGATGAGGACGACGCCATGGAAACAGAGGAGCAGAAGGAGGAGCTGGAAGCTGCTGAAGTCCCGGAGCTGCAGCCTGATCAACTGGACTCTTCCAAGCACTCACACAAAGGTGTCCACTTCTCTCCTCCTGGAAAAGTTTATTCTCCATGCTCACAATAATGAGGTTTGAATGCAGAACTAGTTAAAGCTGCTGCCACTAGCCAGAGCCATATAAAGTGAGAGTTGTGACACTCCCTAATGCCTGGTACCCACTGCCCCGATTTCGGGCGGCTGAAGCGGCCGGTTTACATTCAAAGTCTATGAGGAGACGCGTGGAGTCACGGCGACCAGGGAAGCGGCGCGATTCGAGTGATCGAAGCGGCGCGGCGGCAGCCCAAGTTCCCTTCGCGGGCACGCGCGCGTCCAAAGCAACCTAGCCGTCGAGCCGCCGACGTCCCAAATGTTGATCTCTGGAGGCTCGACGCATCCGGCAAACAGTCGGGAGAGCCTCTGCTATCTGATTACACAACCACAACGGGACTTTTTTTGGACTTTTTAAACTTACCGGATCGACCCTCCATGAATTGGAACCAAACTCCGGTAAGAAACGTGGCATTTTTACAGTTGCTGCTGACAGGCTGCTGTTCTCTCCAGTGTAGATCACCCCAAACATAAAAAAAACGTTTTAATCTCATCAAAGACCGTCCGAGGTGCAGTTAACACAACAACTGAACCCGGAAGACGAGCTAAACCCCTCCTCTCTGCTACCCCCTAGTGTACGTCATCAGACGGTCTTCAGTGGTTTGGTGGGACCCTGACAAGCGGCCAAAAGGGGACGGCAGGCGCGTTTCGAGTTGTGCAGTGGGGACCAGGCAATAGAGTTCCATTGTAAGAATGGAATGCGGAAGTCACGTGGGTCATGGAGGGGGCGATTTGTTCCATGGCTCTGGTTACAGTCTGAAGCTGCCTGCAGTAGCGCTCCGTCACCGCCAGAGGGCGCAGCTCCACAAGGTTTCCATAGCCGTAGTTTGGAACGATTGACCGCCTGTCGGCGAGATCAAAGAGTGTCAGAACTCTCTATATATATGGCTCTGCCACTAGCTCATTGTCACCGTGGCAACCACACACCTGTGTCTGTCACTCCCTGACCACCAGATTAATGACACAGTCGTTAAAAGACTTGACAGTCAGCCTCTAACAAACAGCTGTGATGGTCACACGTGTGAATATTGATGTTTCTGTAGGAGGTCTTTAATTTACTGTGCTCCTGTCTGAGACACAGGGGACACCTGCGTCCATCACAGGGACACGACGAGACGAAACAGGCTGTAGGAGATGCGATGACCTAAAAAGACCCTTCACTTCCACTTTGAAAGAAACTGTTTTGAGCTTTGTCAGAAGTGATGGTGCTTAGCTGAATATTGAATTATGATTGTCTAAAAACCACTAAAATGCCAGTTCTGTCATATTAGATCCAACTTTCTGTGACTTGTTTAAACTTTGATGTTTTTACTGCAAAGTATTTCTGAGCTGTAGAGCTGGGTTTGGTATTTGTTTTTGTTTTGTTTCTCCATAATCATCATTATTATTATTGTTATTATACCTATCTTTATCGTTTCAAAGTTGTAGCACCTCTTTACTAATTGAGCTGAATGTTTCACTGACAGGTTTTATTTCAAAGCTGCATGAGGACACAGGACAGGAGGAATCACCTGTTTTGTTCTTGAAGCTTTACTTCATCATTAACATCATATACTATCTGTCTAAAACATACTGAACAGTCCTTCCTGTTGTGCAGCTGTGGATAGTGGTGAAATGGAGATGAAGAGGCAGGCGGAGGAAGAGGAAGAAAAGCAACGTAAAGACCAGCCACAGGCCAGAGAAGAGGAGCAGCGAGAGAGGAGCACAGCCTCCACAGTTCATACAGCTCCTCAGCTGCTGCTGGACTCCATGCAGGTGACCACAGACCTCACACTGCTGCCCTGCTGGCCCCGGGGCCGAGCAAATGTGGGGAATTAGAAGTGCACTCCGTCCATCTGTCCATGTTGTGATCAAAAAGTCAAAAGTCAAAGTCAACTTTATTGTCAAAACTGCAATATGTACAGGACATACACAGGATTGAAATTGCATTTCTCTCTGTCCCTCGGTGCAACAGTAAACATTTAAACACTAAAACATTTAATAAACATAAGCATAAAATGAAATAACAAAAGTGTAATACTGTCCTGAGTTTTTTGCATAGTAGTATAAAAGTGTAAAAAGTATATCTATAAAATAAAATGAAAGTTCTGGCATTGACATTTGTAATAGAGTGACAAAGCAGCATATGAAGTTTATGTACACAGTATATGTATGAGGTAGTTGATATTGGTATAGAGGTAAAGTGGCATATGCAATAAGGCTAGTAAAAAATATATATATCAGCAGTAGTGTAGATATAAAAAGTAGTGTAAATGTAAACAGTAGTATAAAAAGTAGTGTAAATGTAAACGGTAGCATCATATCAGGATGATATGAACAATAAGTGAGGAACCCACGTCCATTTGGGTGTGGCTGCATGTAAACATTAGAAAGGTTACTGCTGAAAAGTGTCTTCAATGATCCAGGTAGATGAATCCAACAAGGT
>JBBPBX010000997.1:98703-112202 GCA_038048925.1 Garcialebias charrua | reverse complement strand
CTCCAGCTACAAATACTTGGGTGTACACTTGAATGATAACCTCAGCTGGAGCAACAACACCACCAGCCTGATCAAGAAAGGTCATCAGAGACTCTACTTCCTCAGACGGCTGAGACGAGCTGGTCTGAGCAGCCCAGTTCTCACCTCGTTCTACAGGTGTGCAGTGGAGAGCATCCTGTGCTCCAGCATCAACGTGTGGCATGGAGGCTGCACAGTTGAAGAGAGGAAAGCTCTGCAGAGAGTGGTGAAGGCTGCACAGAAGATGTTGGAGTCAGTCTCCCCACCATCACAGACATTTACACCTCCAGATGCAGGAAAAGAGCCACCTGCATCATGAAAGACCTCACTCACCCAGCACACTCACTCTTTGCCCCACTCCCCTCAGGACGGAGGTTGAGGAGCATCAAATGTAGAACCACTAGACTGAGGAACAGCTTCTACCCTGAGGCTGTTAGACTCATGAATAAATAAATAATAAGAATAATCACTGCAAAATATCACATCATGCTGATGCTGATCTGTTTTCTTGTTGCTGTGTTCATCTGTGTTCATCTGTGTTCATCTGTGACCATCTGCTCATACAGACTCATGTTCGTGCTGCTGTTTATTCCCACTATATTAGGCTTAGTGTATTACTAGTTGATGTTTTTCTTAGTTAATTCTAGATGTTATTACTGTTTTTCTCTTGCATTTGTTGTTGGATGTAACTGGGACCCCGTGTACATAATCTCGTTTTCATCTCATGTACCACATGCGGTGCAAATGACAATAAAGACTCTCTGACTCTGACGTTCATGGGATGGAGTGCGGTGCAGAAAGGAGAAAAAAGTGTGACCATCCTCACCACGGGTCACAAGAAGTCCCTCTTCACTGTGGTGCTGGCATGCTGTGCTGATGGGTCAAAGCTGCCGCCCATGGTGATTTTTAAGAGTAAACCCATGCCGAAGGAGGAGTTTCCCCAGTGCGTGGTTGTTGCAGTTAATGAGAAGGGGTGTATGGACACAGACATGATGAACGTGTGGCTCACAAAGTGCTACACGAAACGGCCAGACAGATTTTTTAGAGCAACAAAAGCCCTGCTGGTGTCGACAGCGTGCACGTGCACATCACGCTGCAGTTTAAAGATGAAATTAAAGTGTTTAACTCCATTCCTGCCTTCATCCTGGGAGGTTTGACCAAAGTGCTGCTGCCTCTGGACATTTCTGTGAACCGGAGCTTCAAAGCAGCTCTGCGCCGCCTTTGGGAGGAGTGATGGTGGACGGAGAGCAACAGCTTCACGGCTACAGGACGGATGTGTCACGCGACGTTCCAGAAGGTCCTCGGATGGATGGATAAAGAGTGGACCTCAGTCACTGAAGAATCCATCCAGTCGGGGTTCAGAAAGACCAGGATGTTTGCTGGAGCTGGAGCTGAAGTGGAGGAGGACTCCGACAGCCCCGGGGAGGAAGAGGAGGCAGTGCTACATCACTTACCTCAGGAGTTGGCAGAACTCTTCTCCAGCGACACAGAGGATGAAGAATTCAATGGGTTTGAATAAATAAAAATAAAAAAACCAAGTGTTTCTGTCATCATTATGGGCGGGTGAGCGTGTAGTAATTTTAAAGCTGCTTTATTTCATCTGCGTTATTTTGCCATGTTTTAACCGTCAAAGTGAATTTAGTAAGAAAAGTTCAGCTGAGACGCACTTTTACTATGTCAGCAAACAATTTTTTAAGGTGTTTATTTTGTTAAATTTTAAAGAAATGAAGCGTTTCCGCTCGCTGCTCGTCCACACTTCACAGAACTGAGGCAGCGACACCACCGTTTTTTTTTTTTTTTATTCGACTGATTTGACCATGATGTGCATTTATTAAGGAAAAGTTCAGCTCAGACACATCTTTGCTATAATTTTCAACAAACAAATAATTGTTTTTAAGTGTTGATCTTGTTAAAGTCCTGCACGCTCCTGTGGCCATTTGGCAGCCAATCCCTTTTTGGCAAAACACAGGCCCACATTTCCAGGTTGTCAGCGGTGAAGCGTAACATACGCGGCGCATCAGCGGTGACGCGTAATAGATGCAACTTATACGGTGGTGCGACATGTATGGCAGAAGATACGGTAACTGACGTTTCATCAATGTTCAGATTATCAGAAATCAACCAAAAATCTGGTCATGATTTCCTGGTGGAGCTTTTATTACTGCATGTAGAAACATTAGTGTCATGATTTTTGGTGCCTCCACACATCGATTAAATAAAATTTCTGCATAAAGAGTTTCAAGTTTAAATTTACCGCAGTAGAAGTGCTTGGGGGTTCAACAGTCCATGTTGTGATCGAGTATCCTGTTCAAATCTCCCACTACTACAACACCTGAAATATGAAAGTTTTTAGATGTCTTGAATATGTTTCTCCAATGTGTCCAATAGTATATCATCAATATGTGAGTTATAGCCATATATGTTAACAATTACCAATACAAAGTTCTCAATAGACACCACTTGAAAGATGAAATGACCTGAGGAATCACATTTTGTTCATAGCATGCTCCCTGAACAGTTGTGCTTTAAAACACCAGCAGTGTTTAGATACATGGGCCTGTCACAGCTCACGACCCACTGGGATCAACTCATTACCCCACTGGGATCAACTCATTACCCCACTGGGATCAACTCATTACCCCACTGGGATCAACTCATTACCCCACTGGGATCAACTCATTACCCCACTGGGATCAACTCATTACCCCACTGGGATCAACTCATTACCCCACTGGGATCAACTCATTACCCCACTGGGATCAACTCATTACCCCACTGGGATCAACTCATTACCCCACTGGGATCAACTCATTACCCCACTGGGATCAACTCGTTACCCCACTGGGATCAACTCATTACCCCACTGGGATCAACTCGTTACCCCACTGGGATCAACTCATTACCCCACTGGGATCAACTCGTTACCCCACTGGGATCAAGTCATTACCCCACTGTGATCAACTCGTTAACCCACTGGGATCAAGTCATTATTCCACTGTGATCAACTCGTTAACCCACTGGGATCAAGTCATTATTCCACTGTGATCAACTCGTTAACCCACTGGGATCAAGTCATTACCCCACTGTGATCAACTCGTTACCCCACTGGGATCAAGTCATTATTCCACTGGGATCAACTCGTTACCCCACTGGGATCAACTCATTACCCCACTGGGATCAACTCGTTAACCCACTGGGATCAAGTCATTACCCCACTGTGATCAACTCGTTAACCCACTGGGATCAAGTCATTACCCCACTGTGATCAACTCGTTAACCCACTGGGATCAAGTCGTTATTCCACTGGGATCAACTCGTTACCCCACTGGGATCAACTCGTTACCCCACTGGGATCAACTCATTACCCCACTGGGATCAACTCGTTACCCCACTGGGATCAACTCATTACCCCACTGGGATCAACTCGTTACCCCACTGGGATCAACTCATTACCCCACTGGGATCAACTCATTACCCCACTGGGATCAACTCATTACCCCACTGGGATCAACTCATTACCCCACTGGGATCAACTCATTACCCCACTGGGATCAACTCGTTACCCCACTGGGATCAACTCATTACCCCACTGGGATCAACTCATTACCCCACTGGGATCAACTCATTACCCCACTGGGATCAACTCATTACCCCACTGGGATCAACTCATTACCCCACTGGGATCAACTCATTACCCCACTGGGATCAACTCGTTACCCCACTGGGATCAACTCATTACCCCACTGGGATCAACTCATTACCCCACTGAGATCAACTCATTACCCCACTGGGATCAACTCATTACCCCACTGGGATCAACTCGTTAACCCACTGGGATCAACTCATTACCCCACTGGGATCAACTCATTACCCCACTGGGATCAACTCATTACCCCACTGGGATCAACTCGTTACCCCACTGGGATCAACTCATTACCCCACTGGGATCAACTCATTACCCCACTGGGATCAACTCATTACCCCACTGGGATCAACTCATTACCCCACTGGGATCAACTCATTACCCCACTGGGATCAACTCATTACCCCACTGGGATCAACTCATTACCCCACTGGGATCAACTCATTACCCCACTGGGATCAACTCGTTAACCCACTGGGATCAACTCATTACCCCACTGGGATCAACTCATTACCCCACTGGGATCAACTCATTACCCCACTGGGATCAACTCATTACCCCACTGGGATCAACTCATTACCCCACTGGGATCAACTCATTACCCCACTGGGATCAACTCATTACCCCACTGGGATCAACTCATTACCCCACTGGGATCAACTCATTACCCCACTGGGATCAACTCATTACCCCACTGGGATCAACTCATTACCCCACTGGGATCAACTCGTTACCCCACTGGGATCAACTCGTTACCCCACTGGGATCAACTCATTACCCCACTGGGATCAACTCATTACCCCACTGGGATCAACTCATTACCCCACTGGGATCAACTCATTACCCCACTGGGATCAACTCATTACCCCACTGGGATCAACTCATTACCCCACTGGGATCAACTCATTACCCCACTGGGATCAACTCTTACCCCACTGGGATCAACTCATTACCCCACTGGGATCAACTCATTACCCCACTGGGATCAACTCATTACCCCACTGGGATCAACTCATTACCCCACTGGGATCAACTCGTTACCCCACTGGGATCAACTCATTACCCCACTGGGATCAACTCATTACCCCACTGGGATCAACTCATTACCCCACTGGGATCAACTCATTACCCCACTGGGATCAACTCGTTACCCCACTGGGATCAACTCATTACCCCACTGGGATCAACTCATTACCCCACTGGGATCAACTCATTACCCCACTGGGATCAACTCGTTAACCCACTGGGATCAACTCATTACCCCACTGGGATCAACTCATTACCCCACTGGGATCAACTCATTACCCCACTGGGATCAACTCGTTACCCCACTGGGATCAACTCATTACCCCACTGGGATCAACTCATTACCCCACTGGGATCAACTCATTACCCCACTGGGATCAACTCGTTAACCCACTGGGATCAACTCATTACCCCACTGGGATCAACTCATTACCCCACTGGGATCAACTCGTTAACCCACTGGGATCAACTCATTACCCCACTGTGATCAACTCGTTAACCCACTGGGATCAACTCATTACCCCACTGAGATCAACTCATTACCCCACTGGGATCAACTCATTACCCCACTGGGATCAACTCGTTAACCCACTGGGATCAAGTCATTACCCCACTGTGATCAACTCGTTATTCCACTGGGATCAACTCGTTAACCCACTGGGATCAACTCATTACCCCACTGAGATCAACTCGTTAACCCACTGGGATCAAGTCATTACCCCACTGTGATCAACTCGTTAACCCACTGGGATCAACTCATTACCCCACTGAGATCAACTCATTACCCCACTGGGATCAACTCATTACCCCACTGGGATCAACTCGTTAACCCACTGGGATCAAGTCATTACCCCACTGTGATCAACTCGTTATTCCACTGGGATCAACTCGTTAACCCACTGGGATCAACTCATTACCCCACTGGGATCAACTCATTACCCACTGGGATCAACTCATTACCCCACTGGGATCAACTCGTTACCCCACTGGGATCAACTCGTTAACCCACTGGGATCAACTCATTACCCCACTGTGATCAACTCGTTAACCCACTGGGATCAAGTCATTATTCCACTGGGATCAACTCGTTAACCCACTGGGATCAACTCATTACCCCACTGGGATCAACTCATTACCCCACTGGGATCAACTCATTACCCCACTGGGATCAACTCGTTAACCCACTGGGATCAACTCATTACCCCACTGGGATCAACTCATTACCCCACTGAGATCAACTCATTACCCCACTGGGATCAACTCATTACCCCACTGGGATCAACTCGTTAACCCACTGGGATCAACTCATTACCCCACTGGGATCAACTCATTACCCCACTGGGATCAACTCATTACCCCACTGGGATCAACTCGTTAACCCACTGGGATCAACTCATTACCCCACTGGGATCAACTCATTACCCCACTGGGATCAACTCATTACCCCACTGGGATCAACTCATTACCCCACTGGGATCAACTCATTACCCCACTGGGATCAACTCATTACCCCACTGGGATCAACTCATTACCCCACTGGGATCAACTCATTACCCCACTGGGATCAACTCATTACCCCACTGGGATCAACTCATTACCCCACTGAGATCAACTCATTACCCCACTGGGATCAACTCATTACCCCACTGGGATCAACTCGTTAACCCACTGGGATCAACTCATTACCCCACTGAGATCAACTCATTACCCCACTGGGATCAACTCATTACCCCACTGGGATCAACTCGTTAACCCACTGGGATCAAGTCATTACCCCACTGTGATCAACTCGTTAACCCACTGGGATCAAGTCATTATTCCACTGGGATCAACTCGTTAACCCACTGGGATCAACTCATTACCCCACTGGGATCAACTCATTACCCCACTGGGATCAACTCATTACCCCACTGGGATCAACTCATTACCCCACTGGGATCAACTCGTTAACCCACTGGGATCAACTCATTACCCCACTGAGATCAACTCATTACCCCACTGGGATCAACTCATTACCCCACTGGGATCAACTCGTTAACCCACTGGGATCAAGTCATTACCCCACTGTGATCAACTCGTTAACCCACTGGGATCAAGTCATTATTCCACTGGGATCAACTCGTTAACCCACTGGGATCAAGTCATTACCCCACTGTGATCAACTCTTTAACCCACTGGGATCAACTCGTTAACCCACTGGGATCAAGTCATTACCCCACTGTGATCAACTCGTTAACCCACTGGGATCAAGTCATTACCCCACTGTGATCAACTCGTTAACCCACTGGGATCAAGTCATTATTCCACTGGGATCAACTCGTTAACCCACTGGGATCAACTCATTACCCCACTGGGATCAAGTCATTACCCCACTGGGATCAACTCGTTAACCCACTGGGATCAAGTCATTATTCCACTGGGATCAAGTCATTACCCCACTGTGATCAAGTCAATACCCCACTGGGATCAAGTCATTACCCTAGTGGGATCTCCAAAACCATTTATGATCTGGCACTGTGTGACTCCTGAATTAAACAAAAATCAACCTTGTGCTCTTGAGCAACCAAATATAACGCTTTGCACTTCATGTTATTTCTTAACCCTCGGCATTAAAAGTAACAATAGATAATGACATTAATAACAAAGAACAAAACAATATATGAACAAATGTAAACTTAAGGCGTCTTCAGTTGGAGCTGACCCATCTTAACTTGAATATAAAAAGTAAAATGAAACAAAGTGAAACTGCAGCTGAAGTTCTGCCACACACCAGGAGTCCCTCAGGGCACCACACACATTATAAACTAATGCTATCAAAGGGTATCAAGAAAGAATAAAACAAAGATATGTAAGACATGCGCCTGAGTAGAATTAATTTTACATATCAAACCTGCAACATATGTAAATATTATTTAGATCATGGAGCACAACCATCACTTCTCCTTCTTTCACAGATTATATTCAAGATTCAAGATTCAAGAGCTTTTATTAACATTGTACCAGTTGTTACCAATACAGCGTGATTATGTATTCACAGTCAACCCGAGATGGAGAGTGTGTAAAGCTGCTGCTTATTCAGAACACATGACATGTTCTTCAGCGCGGCCTCTCTCATCCGTTTCGGGATGAAGGTCAAAGGCGTGAAAAAAGGAAAGTACCATGAGGGTCACAGCGTTGGTATTAAAAAAAATGTATCACATTTTGTCTGCCAAGACACCGCATGACACAGTAAAAACTATACCAAATAAGCACATTTAGACAGTTACATATCACACACCATGTGGACTTGAGAGAAGTTTTTCATCTTCAGTTAGTTGGAAACAGTTCGATTCCTTCAACAAAAGCTCTTCCTCCAGTAAAGTACGCAGATTTTCCCTGTTCCCGTGCCTTGGCCCCAAGGGGCCACAGCTGCCCCGTCTCTCTCTGCTGGCCACTGACAGATCCTCAGCAAAGCGCAGGTTCTTGTTCTGCAGGTATGAGGACTTTTTTGCAGCTTTCCAGAGTTTGTCGTGGTAAAAGCGTCCGATGAGCTGCAGGATAATTCCTCTAGGCTTTGAGGCATCTTTGTTTAGTTGAGCCGGTCTGTGTACTGACTCCATCATGTCTGGACATTTAGTTTAATATTCTGGCAGAATGGCTTGACATGTTTATCACCTGAGTGCAGACATCTTGCTCCTTGGCTTCAGGCACTCCGTGCAGGTTAGAGGTCGTGAGTAGTTCTCCAGCTCTGTGACTCGTTTGTTCTCACAGACCTGAGCATCAACTTCTGTCTCCTTAACCTCCTGCATGTCAGCACAGACAAAGTCAACAGTTTTTTTTAGCCCCTCAGTCTTCATTGTCATGAATGAATTTCTCCCAGTTCTTTTCCAGACGATCAAGTCTGGTGTTAAACATGACTGAGATCTTCTGCACAACGCTCCCTTCGACATTTCCAGGGAGCGGTGTGCGTTCCGCTTTTTGGGAGCAGATGAAGTTGAGCTTGGTGTGATTGGAAGAGGAGGAGTCCACAACAGCAACAACAGGTTGTTCTGTCCAGCAGTAGTCATGCAGGTTGTGCCCAGAATGTTCTCCTTTACTTCAGGTGACTCCCACAAGTTGTTGAGATTTACCTGACTAAATAAAGGTTGAATGAATGTTCAGCTGTGTCAACTTCAAGTTCTTAGCTCAGGTTTGAATCTCAACAAATGTCATTAAATTGCAACAGGCCCCCACCTTCATTAATAATAATAATAATGAATCCAATTTATAACGCACTTTTCATTAATGAAAATCTCAAAGTGCTACAAGGAGCAACAGAATTAAATGACAATAAAACAAATAATAAAACAATTAAAATCAATAACAATATCAGCTAAGATCAAAAGTAGAATCATGAGGAGGTAGAGTATGCTTGGTCGAAAAGAAAGGTCTTCAAGCCGCTCTTAAAGTCAACCACAGACTGTGGGGCTCTTAGACAGTCAGGAAGAGAGTTCCACAGGCGGGGGGCAGCCACACTGAAAGCCCGGTCTCCCATGGTCCTTAATTTGGTTCTCGGAATGTGAAGGAGATTGCTGTTCTGTGACCGCAGCGAACGGGTGGATGAGTATGGAATAAGAATATCCTTCAGATAATCTGGTGAAGTTCCGTGTAAGCATTGATGTGTAATGAGAGCAGTTTTGTACTGAATTCTGTAGGTGACAGGAAGCCAATGAAGGTTATGGAGAATGGGCGTAATATGTTCAAATTTACGAACTCTCAACAAGATCCTTGCTGCACTGTTTTGAATATATTGAAGTTTCTGAAGGTTTTTGCCAGGGATTCCAATAAACAGGGAGTTGCAGTAGTCGAGCCTGGAGGAGACAAAAGCATGGACGAGCTTCTCAGCATCGGAAAAAGTTAGGGATGGGCGAAGTCTGGAGATGTTTCGAAGATGGAAGAAGCAAGTTTTAAACAGATGCTTAATGTGATTTTCAAATGTAAGATTGGAGTCCATTTTTATTCCAAGATTAGTAACAGAGGTGGAGAGGGGGATGTCTTGTCCAGAAAAGGAAAGTCTTGTTATAGGAGATGTTTGTACCTGGTGAGGGGTGCCAATCAGTATGGCCTCAGTCTTGGAGCAGTTTAATTGAAGAAAGTTCTGATTCATCCATGCCCTAATTGCCTCCAGGCAGGCAGAGAGGGCAGTGAGTGAAGATGGAGATGACAAGGTGGAAGATGAGGATGCTCCAGTCCTGATGTAAAGCTGTGTATCGTCGGCATAACAGTGAAAAGAAATGTTGAACTGATTAATAATTTGACCTAAAGGCAGCATGTAAAGGGAAAACAGCAGGGGCCCCAGAACCGACCCCTGAGGGACACCACAGGAGACACAAACTGTCTGGGACGTGGCGTTGCCAAGACTAACACATTCCAGCCTATTGGAGAGGAAAGATTTGAACCAGTCCAGGACTGTGTCGCAGAGACCGACCTCCACATGAAGACGGTGGAGGAGGATACTATGGTCCACAGTGTCGAAGGCTGCAGTGAGGTCAAGGAGGACAAGGATGGAGGGAGAGCCAGTGTCAGCAGCCAAGAGGACATCATTGGTAACTCTCAGCAATGCAGTCTCTGTACTGTGAGCTGCCCTGAATCCAGACTGGAACTTCTCATACAGGGAGTGTTGTTGTAGGTGGTCCTGCAGCTGAGCAGCAACAGCTTTTTCCAGCACTTTAGACAGAAAAGGGAGGTGTGAAATTGGGCGGTAATTAGAAAAAATGTCGGGATCCAAATTAGATTTTTTCAGAAGAGGCCTAATGATGGCGGTTTTTAGAGGCAGTGGAACATGACCAGATTGTAGAGACTGATTTATTATTTGAGTGATAAGTGGGCCTATTGCAGAATGATTGGTTTTTATGAGAGACGAGGGGAAAGGATCCAGGGCGCAGGATGAAGGCTTCATTTTCTTGATGATGGCCTCCACCTCACTCTGAACAACTTCGTCAAAGCTGTTTAGGGTCCCAGAATGCAGACGGGTGGGTGGCACACTGAGAACGGGGAGGTTGTGGAGCTGAGATCTGATAGTGTCAACTTTGGTTTTAAAAGATGAAAGAAACAGGTCGCATTTTTGAGCAGAGTCCTCAAGAGTTTGCTTAATGGGATTAAGCAGACGAGTGATTGTGGAGAAGAGCTGTTTAGAGTTTCCAGGGCAGGTGTTGATGATGTTAGAATAATATTTGGAGCGTGCTTCTTTAAGAGAATAGGCGTATGCTTTCTGATGTTCTTTATATGCCTGCTTATGCACAGACAGACCAGATGATTTTACACGTCTCTCAATAGCACGGCTAGTTGTCTTCATCTTGCGCAGCTCATCAGTGTACCAAGGGGCTGAGCGCGAGAAAGACACCAGTCTTGTCTTTAAGGGGGCGTGTAGGTCCAGGAGCTCCCGAAGAGATTGGTTGTAGTAATCCACAGAGTCATCTGCAGATGAATGATTGACAGCGGTCAGGGTGTGAAGATCAGCAGACAGAACATCAAGGGAAATGTTTTTAAGGTCACGGAACTGGATGGGTCGTTTTGGGTTTGAAGCAGGCGAAGATGAAGGCACTTCCAGGGAGATGACCCTGTGGTCTGAGACACCCAGGTCATATACAGATAAGTTATTGATGAGTACAGTGTCTGTAATCACCAAATCCAGAGTATGCCCCCTGCTGTGCGTAGGGGCGTCAACATGTTGAGTGAGATTAAGAGAGTCCAGAAGAGACTTAAAATCTGTTGCCAGAGGTGAAGAAGAATTGTCCACGTGGATATTTAAGTCGCCAAGAAAAATAGTCTTCACAGGGGAGGTGCAGAAAAAAGTGAGGAGGTCATGCATCTCTGAGTTAAATGAAACATGTGGTTTGGGAGGTCTATAAATTAATATAACATTCATCAGGAGTGGGGCTTTGAAGCTGAAAGCCAGACATTCAAAAGAGGAAAAGTCCTGAGAAGACAGATGAGACAATTTTAAATTACTGCGATAAATTACAGCCAGACCACCACCGCGGCCAGTGCTGCGGGCTCTCTGCAGATAACTGTATCCAGAGGGACACGCCTCATTCAGAGAACTGAACACATCTGGTTGGTGCCACGTCTCTGTAAGACACATGAGGTCCAAGTCCTTCTCCAGAATGTGATCATGAATTAAACATGACTTGTTGGAAAGTGACTGCACATTGAAAAGTTCTAATTTAATACCAGTTGGAATAGGAGCTTTTTGAACCGGTTTAAGCAGACTGAAGTCCACTCCACGTTTTCCTCGCCACTTCGTGCGCAGAGGACTACAAAGGCCTACAGACGCAGCGTTCTGATGACGCCATCGAGGTGCGACACGTCTCTCAGTCCAGACAGCACTAATCGAATCCGAGTTCGCTTGAGAATAAACGGTTTTCTTTCGAGAGCTTCTATGGATGTAACGAGGTCTACGCAGAAGTCCCAGTTGTTTGATGGTGGAAATAGAAAGAGGAATGGAGCAGTTGTTAAGTTCAAACAACTGCGAAGCGGAATACGTCAACATCCACGAGCCGGAGGAGGCTAGCACAGAGCTAGCCGCTAGCAGCAGGCCCACGGCTCCGAGAAAGATATACAAGAAGGAGAGAGAGGTAACTCGAACGAGCATTACCTTGAAGGAGTACAGGAGAGAGTCCAGAACAGTCCAGAGGACACAGGAAGTTGAGAGAGGCAGCAGGTAAGCGAACAATAAGTGCAGCTACGTGATACTCGAAGCTAAATTCGTGTTGAAGCTAGCGGGAGCTAGCAGCCCCTACTATTATTAAAATTCCGGTTAGACTAGTAAAGTTTTCTATCTAATGACTCCAGCAAACAAGTCAAATCTTGGCTTCGCCACGATCTCCCATCCTGAGCAAGCACAATGGCATCAGTGGAAAGGAAAAACTCCCTTTTAGAAGGAAGAAACCTCTAGCAGACCCAGGCTCAGGACAAGCGGTCATCTGCTTTGACCGGCAACTTATAATGTTTGCAGATCCACAACGCAGTCAGAAAAGACAGTTGCTCTAAAACTAACTAACTAAAACACAAAACTTAATCACAGAAAGGTAGAAATGTCCGCGTCCGATTCACACAGGTGCTGTACACAGGCTTGCGCCTGCCGCACTCTGCGTTCAAGAAAGGTAGAAAGGTTCAAAGAAAGGTAGAAATGTCCGCGTCCACTTGTACAGGTGCTGTACACAGGCTTACGCCTGTCGCACTCTGCAATCGAGAAAGGTAGAAATGTCCAACAAGGCTCGGTGAAAAAAAAACAGCAGAAAGTAATAAAAAAGGCTTCAAAAAGCAAAAAGTACGAGGAGCAGCGGCAGCCAAGGTGTGCCCGTGTCCACTTCCTCCACAGGTTGGTCATTGTTAAACACAACATGCTCACTGCTGTTAGAAGTTACCTCCAGTCCAGCTTGATGAACGTCTTATGTTTCATTACACTGTAGAGTCTGTGGTGCTCAGCCTCGTACAGCCATGAGCTCACACGTTTTAAACTCCACGTGGAAAACCTAGTGAAGAAACTGAAAGTTAAACTGGGTTTCTTTTTCAGAAACAGATCATGTCTATCACTGAATGTTAGGAAACGCCTTGTATCTGTGACTTTCCTTCCCTCCATTGATTACGGTGACATTCTCTACATGAATGCTCCTACAAGCACCCTGCGGATGTTGGATGTTGTCTATCATGGTGCACTAAGATTCATAACTGGTTGTGATTATCGTACCCACCACTGCACCCTGTATTCACTGGTTAACTGGACATCATTAACCTCACGCAGACTCTTCCACTGGTACATTTTCATCTTCAAATCACTTCTTGGTCTGCT
>JBBPBX010000997.1:57385-97393 GCA_038048925.1 Garcialebias charrua | reverse complement strand
AAAATCTTCCATCTTAGATCTGTTTCTAACAAATACACCTCACAAATTCCCTGGTACAGGTGTATTCGCTGACATTTTGAGTGATCATTGTGTAATAGCAGACTTCAGAGATATTAAACTTCAACCTTCTAAGACCAGATTAATTCAAAAAAGGGATTTGAAATGTTTTTGTGAACAGTCATTCCTCTGGGATCTATCCCACTTTGACTAGCAACGTATTATATTAACCAAAGACGTGAACTTGGAACTATTTTCTTAATAGTTTCATTTATTTTGTGAAAAAACACGCTCTTTTCCGCCAGTTCAGGATAAAGGGAAGTGACAGCCCCTGGTTTACTCCTGAACTAGCTGACCTCCTGCACAGGAGAGACTATCTTTGGGCCACAGTGAGAATATCTGGTTCAGACACTGATTGGCTAAATTTTCGGCAGCTATGGAATAAATGCACAACTGCCATCAAAGCTGAAAAACCTAACTATTTCTTATCTCAGACTTCCAAAAATCTGAACGACCCAAAAAATTCTGGATAACCATCAAATCTCTCTCAGGCATCCCCCAATCATCTGACCTTCCATCACAACTTCTTGTTAACTCTGTTCCTATGTAAAATAAGCACGAGACCCTGAACTGTTTCAACAAACATTTTGTTGCTTCTAGTTCACTACTGTATTTGACATAGTTATGGAAAATCAGCCACTTCATCTAATAACCAAACTTCTACAACTCAAATCCCGCCTACAAGTCAATCCTCAGTTAGTCACACCTTCTCTTTTTCTCTGTTCTCAGTCAGTGAGGTAAATAAACTGTTAAAAGTTCTTGATCCTTAAAAATCTGCAGGTCCAGATTAACTTTCACCTTATTTCTTAAGGCTGTTGCTCATATCACCAGTGTCCATGTGACCCACATCTTTAAAGCTCCACTGACATGTTCTTTTGACTTTTCAAAAAATGGCACAACATATATAAATATTAAGATAGACCTCTGACCGTTTTTGCTAAAATAATGTTAAATGAATGAAAATTTCTCTCAAAATAGTTTAAAATTAGCGCCGTTTTTTTAGACCGTAAATCCGGATCTTCCGGTCACGTGTCAGCATTCCCGTTTCTGACGTCACGTCCGATACTGAACTCTGCTCAAACGACAAAAATACTGAGTTTTCATGTGTTTTTTCACTACAGTTAGCAAGTTAAGCATATAAACACACGTTTCCGATCATTTTTATGCACTCAAAAGTAGTTTTTAGATGAAAATAGAGTGTTTTTAGGTGCGCTGGCGAAATTTACGAACGGACTTCCGGGTTGCGAATTTTTGGAAAAAACGAAAAAAATACTGAGTTTTCATGTGTTTTTTCACTACAGTTAGCAAGTTAAGCATATAAACACACGTTTCCGATCATTTTTATGCACTCAAAAGTAGTTTTTAGATGAAAATAGAGTGTTTTTAGGTGCGCTGGCGAAATTTACGGACGTGACGTCAGAAACAGGAATGCTCACGTGACCGGAAAATCCGGATTTACGGTCTAAAAAAACGGCGCTAATTTTAAACTATTTTGAGAGAAATTTTCATTCATTTAACATTATTTTAGCAAAAACGGTCAGAGGTCTATCTTAATATTTATATATGTTGTGCCATTTTTTGAAAAGTCAAAAGAACATGTCAGTGGAGCTTTAACCTGTCCATAAGCCAAAACTCCATTCCGGATGCTTGGAAAACAGCCTTTGTTCTTCCTTTGCTGAAGGGAGGTGACCCCACCTCACTGAACAACTATCGAACAATCTCTAAACTCTGCATTTTAGCTAAGGTTCTAGAAAAACTGATAAACTCTCAAATCAAAAATTACCTAACTCTCGGTCATGTGCTCATTCAGTTTGCACTACTTCTCATATTTGCACTAATGTTTGTATTACATTACTGCCTATAGTCATACTACTGTTTACATTCACTGTTTACATTTATTACTACTGTTTTACATTTATTACTACTGTTTACATTTACACTACTTTTATATCTACACTACTGCTGATACATATACAGTATTCTCTGACTAGCCTTATCTAAGGATGCCAAATGTGCCTTATGTGCCTTACTGCATATGCCACTTTGCCTCTATACCAACATCAACTACCTCATACATATACTGTGTACATTAACTCATATGCTGCTGTGCCACTCTTTGCAAATGTCAATGCTAGAACCTTCAGTTTATTTTATAGATATACTTTTTATACTTTTTATACTACTATGAAAAAACTCAGGACAGTATTACACTTTTATTATTTCATTTTATGCTTATGTTCATTGGGTGTTTGGTGTTTTAGGGGTGTTTGGTGTTTCAGTGTTGGTGTACATTTTCATACTTTTATACTACTATGAAAAAACTTAGGACAGTGTTACACTTTTACTATTTTATGCTTATGTTTATTAACATCTTACCTCTCCATCAATCTGGTTTCAGGAAACAAGACAACGACTGCTTCAGTGAAGGTTCTTGATTTTTGATTTGATTTGATTTATTGATCATTCATTTTATAACAAAATAATACAGTTTAACACACAGATAACAAGAAAATTAAAATATAAAATGAAAGGTGGCAGATGAAGAAAAAATCTTATTGTATCTGCCCCTTATTTTCTAAAACTATTCAAGTCAAAAGTCAAAGTCAAAGTCAACTTTATTGTCAGAACTGCAATATGTATAGGACACACACAGGATTGAAATTGCGTTTCTCTCAGTCCCTCGGTGCAACAGTAACCATCTAAACACTAAACACTAAAACATATAACCCGTTTGATGACACAGGGTCCAGTGTTAAAAACTTTGTGTTGAGTGGTAATGTGTGAGAAAGTTTTTTGTGTTAAGGCAGTTCAAATGGGAGGGGAGGCAGAGCAGGCAGAGTGTTTAGCATTCTGACTGCCTGATGAACAGAGCTGTCTCTCAGTCTGCTGGTTCGAGCCTGGAGACTCCTCAGTCTCCTCCCTGATGGCAGCAGTCTAAAGCGGCTGTGTAGTGGGTGTGTGGGATCACCTGCCATGCAGAGGGCTTTCCGAGTGAGGCGTTTGCTGTGTAATGCCTCCTACCCACCGCCCCCGGCGTCGGGCGGCCGAAGCGGCCGGATAACACCGGTTTACATTCAAAGTCTATGGAGGAGACGCGTGGAGTCACGGGGAACAAGGAAGCGGCGAGATTCAACTGATCGAAGCGGCGCGGTGGCAGCCTGCACACGCACGCGCGCGTCGCCGTCGAGCCGCAGACGTCCCAAATGTTGATCTCTGGCGGCTCGACGCATCCGGCAAACAGTCGGGAGAGCCTCGCTATCTGATTACACAACCACAACGGGACTTTTTTCGGACTTTTTAAACTCACCGGATCCAGCCTCCAGGAATTGGAACCAAACTCCGGTAAGAAACGTGGCATTTTTACAGTTGCTGCTGTCCTCTCCAGTGTAGATCACCCCAAACATAAAAAAAAAGTTTTAATCTCATCGAAGACCGTCGGAGGTGCAGTTAAAACAACAACTGAACCCGGAAAACAAGCCAGAGACCCCTCCCTCTGCTACCCCCTAGTGTACGTCATCAGACGGTGTTCAGTGGCCAGTGGGACCGTGACCAGCGGCAAAAAGGGGACGGCAGGAGCGTTTGCAGTTGTGCGGTGGGTAGGAGGCATAAGTCCTGCAGTGAGGGCAAGGAGGTACCGACGATCTTCTCAGCTGCTCTCACGATGCGCTGGAGGCTCTTGCGGCATGATGCAGTACATGCACCAAACCACACCGTGATGCAGCTGGTCAGGACACTTTCTATGGCACCCCTGTAGAAGGTGCACATGATGGGGGTTGAAGCTCCAGCCCTTTTCAGCTTGCGGAGAAAGTAGAGGCGCTGGTGAACCTTCTTGGCCAGTGCTGCAGTGTTCCTGCTCCAGGACAGGTCCTTTGAGACGTGCACTCCCAGGAACTTGGTGCTGTCCACTCTCTCCACTGCGGTGCTGTTGATGGTCAGAGGGGCATGTTGTGCATCCCTCTTCCTGAAGTCCACAACAATCTCCTTTGTCTTCTCCACGTTGAGAGTGAGATTGTTGTGTCCGCACCACAAGGCCAAGCGGCTCACCTCGTTCCTGTAGTCCGTCTCATCGTTGTTGCTGATGAGACCTACCACTGTTGTGTCGTCCGCAAACTTGATGAAGTGGTTGGAGCTGTACGATGGTGTGCAGTCGTGTGTTAGCAGGGTGAATAGAAGGGGCTCAGCACACATCCTTGTGGGGCCCCTGTGTTCAATGTGATGGTGCTAGATGTGTTACTCCCGATCCGTACTGTCTGTGGTCTCCCGGTCAGGAAGTCTAGCAGCCAGTTACACATTGAGGTGTTCAGCCCCAGACTGTCCAGTTTATGGATGAGCTGTTGGGTGATGATGGTGTTGAATGCCGAGCTGAAGTCGATGAACAACATTCTAACATAAGAGTTAGAATGGACGCAGGAAGCTGCGTGTGTAACAGGAAGCTGCGTGTGTAACAGGAAGCTGCGTGTGTAACAGGAAGTTGCGTGTGTAACAGGAAGCTACGTGTGTAACAGGAAGCTGCATGTGTAACAGGAAGCTGTGTGTGTAACAGTAAGCTGTGTGTGTAACGGGAAGCTATGTATGTAACGGGAAGCTGCATGTGTAACAGGAAGCTGCGTGTGTAACAGGAAGCTGCGTGTGTAACAGGAAGCTGCGTGTGTAACAGGAAGCTGCGTGTGTAACAGGAAGCTGCGTGTGTAACAGGAAGCTACTTGTGTAACAGGAAGCTGCGTGTGTAACAGGCAGCTGAGTGTGTAACAAGAAGCTACGTGTGTAACAAGAAGCTGTGTGTTTAACATGAATCTGTGTTTGTAACAGGAAGCTGTGTTTGTAACAGGGAGCTGTGTGTGTAACAGGAAGCTGTGTGTGTAACAGGAAGCTGTGTGTTTAACATAAATCTGTGTGTGTAACAGGAAGCTGTGTGTAACAGGAAGCTGTGTGTGTAACAGGAAGCTGTGTGTTTAACATAAATCTGTGTGTTTAACAAGAAGCTGTGTGTTTAACATAAATCTGTGTTTGTAAAAGGAAGCTGTGTGTGTAACAGGAAGCTGTGTGTGTAACAGGGAGCTGTATGTGTAACAGGAAGCTGTGTGTTTAACATAAATCTGTGTGTGTAACAGGAAGCTGTGTGTAACAGGAAGCTGTGTGTGTAACAGGAAGCTGTGTGTGTAACAGGAAGCTGTGTGTTTAACATAAATCTGTGTGTTTAACAGGAAGCTGTGTGTTTAACATAAATCTGTGTTTGTAACAGGAAGCTGTGTGTGTAACAGGAAGCTGTGTGTGTAACAGGGAGCTGTATGTGTAACAGGAAGCTGTGTGTTTAACATAAATCTGTGTGTGTAACAGGAAGCTGTGTGTAACAGGAAGCTGTGTGTGTAACAGTAAGCTGTGTGTGTAACAGTAAGCTGTGTGTGTAACAGGAAGCTGTGTGTGTAACAGGAAGCTGTGTGTGTAACAAGAAGCTGTGTGTGTAACAGGAAGCTGTGTGTGTAACGGGAAGCTGCGTGTGTAACAGGAAGCTGCGTGTGTAACGGGAAGCTGCGTGTGTAACGGGAAGCTGCGTGTGTAACGGGGAGCTGTGTGTGTTTTCAGCAATCCTTCCAGGTGTGTGTGATGGCGGTGGGTTCAGTTCTGCTGCTGGTGGACCGGGTCATGACCTCTGAACTCAGGAATGGGTTTGCCGTCATCAGGTATGAACAAGTTCCAAGGTTCTGGTTGTGGACACAGTTGCATGTGAAGGTTCTGAGCCCACAGCAGCACAAAACGACTTCAGGTTCTGTCTGACCCGCTGAAAGAGTTCTGACAGAATGCAGAGCATGGTTCTGCTCTCTGAGTGTTGGACCTGGAGACAATCTGAGAGTCTTGAGTGCTGGACTGGGGATAGAACCTGGATCTGTGGGAGCAGACACCGCTTTGAGTTCTGGTTGTTTGTTCTGACTGGACTGGTTTCTGCTCCGTAACAAAACTCTGCTCTGTTTCAGGCCTCCGGGTCATCACGCTCAGAACAACGAGCCCAACGGGTTCTGTCTCTTCAACAACGTAGCCATCGCAGCCCAATATGCCCAGAGCCAGCACGCCATCAGCAGGTGCGTCACACTCACTTCCTGTTGGCAGCGCCTCCTGCTGGACACTGCTGCAACGTTCAGCTGTTTGAAAACAAGAGCCGAGAGTTTATAATCTGAGATCAAAGAGTTTATAATCTGAGATCAAAGAGTTTATAATCTGAGATCGAAGAGTTTATAATCTGAGATCAAAGAGTTTATAATCTGAGATCAAAGAGTTTATAATCTGAGATCAAAGAGTTTATAATCTGAGATCAAAGAGTTTATAATCTGAGATCGAAGAGTTTATAATCTGAGATCAAAGAGTTTATAATCTGAGATCAAAGAGTTTATAATCTGAGATCAAAGAGTTTATAATCTGAGATCACAGAGTTTATGATATGAGATCAAAGAGTTTACAATCTGAGATCAAAGAGTTTATAATATGAGATCAAAGAGTTTATAATATGAGATCAAAGAGTTTATAATATGAGATCAAAGAGTTTATAATAATAATAATAATGAATTCAATTTATAACGCACTTTTCATTAGTGAAAATCTCAAAGTGCTACACACGTTGAATGCTACAAAGAGTTTATAATCTGAGATCAAAGAGTTTATAATCTGAGATCAAAGAGTTTATAATCTGAGATCAAAGAGTTTATGATATGAGATCCAAGAGTTTATGATATGAGATCAAAGAGTTTACGATATGTGATCAAAGAGTTTATAATAATAATAATAATGAATTCAATTTATAACGCACTTTTCATTAGTGAAAATCTCAAAGTGCTACACACGTTGAATGCTACAAAGAGTTTATAATCTGAGATCAAAGAGTTTATAATCTGAGATCAAAGAGTTTATGATATGAGATCAAAGAGCTTATGATATGAGATCAAAGAGTTTACAATATGACATCAAAGAGTTTATAATCTGAGATCAAAGAGTTTATAATATGAGATCAAAGAGTTTATGATATGAGATCAAAGAGTTTATGATATGAGATCAAAGAGTTTACAATCTGAGATCAAAGAGTTTACAATCTGAGATCAAAGAGTTTACAATCTGAGATCAAAGAGTTTATAATCTGAGATCAAAGCATTTAGTCTGAACTCTGATTCACTCAAACACAAGCCATGCTTTACTGAAGTTTGAAAACTTCTGTTCACAGGATGCTTTTGTGTTATTTTCCTCTGTGTGTGTGTCAGGGTTTTGATCGTGGACTGGGATGTCCATCACGGTCAGGGGATCCAGTATCTGTTCCAGGACAATCCCAGGTAACCTCGGTTTTTATCCAGACCCCATCACTCTGACCTGAACATTGTCCTCGGGCTTCTGGATGTCAGCACCCGATAAAATAAAACCAAAAGAGGAACTAGCCACTGCTGCTGCCCATTCCTGATCCTCCATAACACAAAACAACATCTGGACCTTTATTCTGACATAACAACATCTGGACCTTTATTCTGACAAAACAACATCTGGACCTTTATTCTGACATAACAACATCTGGACCTTTATTCTGACAAAACAACATCTGGACCTTTATTCTGACATAACAACATCTGGACCTTTATTCTGACAAAACAACATCTGGACCTTTATTCTGACATAACAACATCTGGACCTTTATTCTGACAAAACAACATCTGGACCTTTATTCTGACATAACAACAGCTGGACCTTTATTCTGACAAAACAACATCTGGACCTTTATTCTGACATAACAACAGCTGGACCTTTATTCTGACAATACAACATCTGGACCTTTATTCTGACATAGCAACATCTGGACCTTTATTCTGACAAAACAACATCTGGACCTTTATTCTGACAAAACAACATCTGGACCTTTATTCTGACATAACAACAGCTGGACCTTTATTCTGACAAAACAACATCTGGACCTTTATTCTGACATAGCAACATCTGGACCTTTATTCTGACATAGCAACATCTGGACCTTTATTCTGACAAAACAACATCTGGACCTTTATTCTGACATAACAACAGCTGGACCTTTATTCTGACAATACAACATCTGGACCTTTATTCTGACATAACAACATCTGGACCTTTATTCTGACAAAACAACATCTGGACCTTTATTCTGACATAACAACATCTGGACCTTTATTCTGACAAAACAACATCTGGACCTTTATTCTGACATAACAACAGCTGGACCTTTATTCTGACAAAACAACATCTGGACCTTTATTCTGACATAACAACAGCTGGACCTTTATTCTGACAATACAACATCTGGACCTTTATTCTGACATAGCAACATCTGGACCTTTATTCTGACAAAACAACATCTGGACCTTTATTCTGACAAAACAACATCTGGACCTTTATTCTGACATAACAACAGCTGGACCTTTATTCTGACAAAACAACATCTGGACCTTTATTCTGACATAGCAACATCTGGACCTTTATTCTGACATAGCAACATCTGGACCTTTATTCTGACATAGTAACATCTGGACATTTATTCTGACAAAACAACATCTGGACCTTTATTCTGACATAACAACAGCTGGACCTTTATTCTGACAATACAACATCTGGACCTTTATTCTGACAAAACAACATCTGGACCTTTATTCTGACAAAACAACATCTGGACCTTTATTCTGACAAAACAACAGCTGGACCTTTATTCTGACATAACAACATCTGGACCTTTATTCTGACAAAACAACATCTGGATGTTTAATGCTCCCACGTACTCGGGCATACTTCCCTCTGCAGAGGACCGCGCGTACCCGATTAGACTCGAAGTGGACTTCCTCAAGTCATGTCCACGCAAAGATCAAAGTTTACAACTGTGTGCACGTACTGGGTGTCGCACAATAAACTGCACGGTGACGGTTTTGTATGTGACACCAGTGTGTTAAATTCTCCTCCTTCATCCCTGGTCTGGTTTAACAACCTTTTCTTTATTTTTTCCAAGAGGCAGAGATCTCTTCCTCCTCCGTTGACTCCATGACCGACATAGTGAGAAATGAATGAATTTGTCACGAGAGAATTAAAATCAGGTCCAGCGTGGCTGCAGGAGGTTCTGGAGGTTTCCTGGTGTCTGATGTGTGGGCTGCAGGACCAGCGCTCCCTGTTTTTTTATTTTTCTGAACTTTTATTAACAACATATAAACACAGAACACAGCTGCAGCTGGGGCTGCCAGCTCTGGTTAAAAATTTTTTTTGTCAATTTTGCAACCTGTCAATCAATCCAGTAGGCGTGTCAAAAAATGACCAATCAGCGACCTCAATTTGTCCCGAAGGTAAACGCCCCTTACCTGCAGAGCGCTCAGGGTGGACGCTCGAGCATGAAGTCTGAACCCTCTGCAGACTGAGGGCCGCTCGAGTTTGTGGGAGCCTTTATTCTGACAAAACAAAACATCTGGACTTTTATTCTGACAAAAAACATCTGGACTTTTATTCTGACAAAACAAAACATCTGGACTTTTATTCTGACAAAACAAAACATCTGGACCTTCATTTTGATAAAACAAACATCTGGACCTTTTTTCATTCCACCTTTATTTGGGCAGGTTAATCCAATTGAGCCTTGAGGACTCATTTACAAGATAGACCTGTGTGTGTGTGTGTGTGTGTGTGTGTGTGTGTGTGTGTGTGTGTGTGTGTGTGTGTGCGCCAGCGTCCTGTACTTCAGCCTCCACAGGTATGAAGGCGGGTCTTTCTGGCCTCACCTGTCGGAGTCTGACAGCAGCTTCGTGGGCCACGGCCGAGCTGCAGGAAGAACCATCAACCTGCCCTGGAACCAGGTGAGGTCCAACCAGCAGTCTCACTGAACACCTGCAAACATCTGGGGCAGCTATGGCTGAGTGGTTAGAGCAGTCGTCCTCCACTGCAAGAGTTAGGGGTTCAATTCCACCAGTAGTGACATGCCGAAGTGTCCCTGGGCAAGACACTGAACCTCTCATTGTCTCTGATGTGTGTCCATCAGTGTCTGAATGTGATAAAGCTCTGATTATTCTCTTTAGAGTGATGTGTTCAATGTTCTTTGTATAGATCTAGTAGATGCTGTATGAACGGGTCAGTGAGGCACAGACTGTTGTGAAGAGCTTTGAGTGTCTTGATCAGATAGAAAGGAGCTGTATCAGTTCAAGTTCACTTTATTAGGTCCCCAAGGGGCAATTCATCTACAACAGGTAGAGGTGGTGAGACAGCCAGCACATTCATACAGTTATAAAACAGAATAAAAAGTACCATCAAAACAAAATACATAAAACATTACTAAAAAGGTACAGCATAATAAAAGCAAACTATTCATCCTTAAAAACATGAAGTTAAGATTTCCAAGATAAAAATATGTAAAAGGAGATAAGCTTAAAACCTAGTTTTGTTTAAAAATCCAATAGCTGAGGGGATGAAGGAGTTTTTTAATCTGTTCGTTCTGCATTTAGGTAGGCCATATCTTCTGCCTGAAGGCAAAAGATTGAACTGAGCATGTAGAGGATGAGTGGGATCTGCCAAAATTTTTTTAGCTTTTGATGTAGATCTTGATTTAAATAGATCCATGATGTTGTTCATTTGAGTCCCTATTATTTTCCCGCATTCTTTGATGACACCCTGTAAGCGATTACGGTTTTTCAAGTTCAACATCCCAAACCAGCAGAGAAATGAAAAAGTCAGAACAGATTCAATAAAACAGCTGTAAAACATTTTCATAAAAGTGCAATCAATATTTAAACTTAGCTTCCTGAGGAAATGCATCCTTTGGTGGGCTTTCCGACAGATTGCATCTGACTGGGACTCAAATGTCAATTTATTGTCCATCATTACGCCCAGATATTTGTATTGTTGCACCTCTTCCACTACCTGACCATTCATGGTAACAGGAGGGAGAGGGGCAGAGGACTTCCTGAAGTCTATGCTCATCACTTTAGTTTTTGATGCATGTGCAGGAAGGATGACTGGCACCACACCAAAAAGTCCTGCAGGTTCAGGTTCAGGTTACTTTATTTATACCCAAGGGTAAATGTGGTTTGCAGTGGTACAAAGCATACATCCATCCATGCGCACACACAAATAAAAACAGTAAAAACATTTAGTAAAAACACTTCAAAGAAACCATAAACAGATAATGTTGCACATAACGGTGTTAAGGCTCCCCAAATCATATGTAAAATGAAAAATAAAAACATTTAACCACTAAAAGCTTCAACGTTATTTCAGTTTGTTCATTTCAGTAACAGCAGTGGGAACAAAGCTATTTTTAAAACGTGTTGTCCTACATTTAGGGACTAAAAACCTCCGACCAGAGGGAAGAAGCTGAAACTCTCCGTACAGGGGATGAAGGACATCTTTTAAAACAGAAGAAGCTATCCTCTGTACCTGACTAACGTGCATGGATGTTACTGAGGTTTGGGTTCCTCCGGTCAGTTTAGATGACAGCTTAACAATCTGCTGAAGGGAATTCTTTCCTCTCAGTGTAGTGTGACCAAACCATGACACCAAGGAAAAGGATAAAACTGATTCAATAAAAGCACGGTAAAACATGGTCATTATGGTTCGGTCAATATTAAAATGGTTGAGTTTCCTTAGACAATAAAGGCGCTGGTGGGCCTTTTTGCACACCTTGTCAAAATTGGTTTCAAAGTTTAATTTATCGTCTATGATTGTCCCGAGATATTTGTAAGACTGCACTGTCTCAATTGCTTGACCTTTAATTAAAGTGACTCCGTGCTGGTGAGGTTTCTTCCTAAAATCAATGATCATGTCTTTTGTCTTATCTGTGTTTAGTTTGAGGAAAGAGTCCTCGCACCATTGAACAAAATCATCAGTCACCTGCCCATGGCTACTTTCATTTCCTTTAAGCAGACTGACAATAACAGAATCATCTGCATACTTTATAATGTACCTGCTCTCATGTCTGCTCCGACACATGTTGGTGTATAGAATAAAAAGCAGGGGTGACAGTACACATCCCTGGGGTGACCCGGTGGAAGAGGACTTAGATTCAGAGAGACAATTATTCACCCTTACTCTCTGTGTCCTGTTACTTAAAAAATCCAAGATCCAGCCCATCAAATTGTTACTCAGAGGAAACTGTTCAACAAGCCGTTCAGTTAATATGTGAGGTTGGATTGTATCAAAAGCTGAGGAAAAATCTACAAATAAAAGTCTGACATGGGTCGCATTTAAATCTAAGTGTTTAAAAAGCATATTAAGCAGGGTGAGTGTTGCGTCCTCTACGCCTCTATGAGGCCTGTAAGCAAACTGCATGGGATCTAAAAGATGTTCAGTCTGCTTTAGAATCTCACCTCTGATTAATCTTTCAAAGATTTTCATCAGAACTGAGGTCAAAGCTACTGGTCTAAAATCACCAACAGTTTTCGGACGGTTGGATTTAGGGACAGGAACCACTACAGCATCTTTCCAGATGATGGGAACATGTTGTGTTTCCAGAGACTTATTATAAATATACTGAAAAATGGAACTCAGCTCATTGGCACAGAATTTTACAGAACGGCCACATACATTATCTGGTCCGTGACTTTTGTTCACTTTTACACACTGAAAAGCTTGTTTCACATCTTGGAGGCTGATGTTAGAGTGCTGTGTGTCTTTAAGATCGTGAACTAGTTTCTGGATTTCACTGCTAAAATCACAGGTATCAAAACGACAATAAAATGAATTTAAAGCATTTGCAAGTTTAAAATCTGAATCAAAACCATCTATAGTGACACGGGTTTTATGTGGCTTCTGAAGGCCTGCAATAGTCTTCATACTAGCCCATGCTGAGCCAAGTTGATTTGTGGCCATTTTATTCTCCAATTCGTCTTTGTACTTTTGTTTTGCTTTTGAAATTTCTACCTTTACTTCTTTTCTGGCTAAATGCTGGTCAAAGACTGTTCCCTGTTTAAAAGCAATTGATTTTTTATACAAACTGGACTTAACTGATTTAGTAACCCATGGTCTGTTATTAGGATATATTTTTACACGCTTCGCTGGAATAATCATATCTCTGCAAAACGTGATATAAGAACATGTGACATCCACTAATGAGTCTAAATCATCACCACAAGATTGTTTAAAAAGATCCCAGTCCGTACACCGAAAACATTCCTGCAGTGAGAGAACTGATTCCTCTGTCCAGACTTTTATGTCCTTGATCTCAGGTTTTTCTCTCTTCAGAACAGTTTTGTAGATGGGCAGCAGATGAACACAGTTGTGGTCAGCAGAGCCCAGTGGAGGGAGTTGGACAGACTTAAAAGCATCCTTCACTGAGCCATAACATAAATCCAGTGTCTTATCACCTCTTGTTGTGCAGGAAACATACTGATAAAAATTTCTCAGTGTTTTCTTAAGAGAAACGTGATTAAAATCACCTAAGACAAAGTTAGGTGCATCTGGGGAGATGGACTGCTGCTTCTGCACGACATCAAAAATTGTGCTGGAGGCAGAGGTGGGGTCTGCCTTTGGATGAATGTACACAATTGTGATGAAGATTTGGGGGAACTCACGGGGTAGATAAAAGGGCCGTAGTGACACTGATAGAAGTTCAACGTGAGGCGTGCAAATCCGCTCTCTTATCGTCACTGAAGTACAGTAGCGTCTGCTCACATACAGACAGACACCCCCGCCCTGAGTTTTCCCCGTTACCTCAGCCTGTCGGTCCAGTCGAAGTGGAGCCCCAAATCCATCTATGGACAGATCCGAGTCCAAGTCTTGCTCTGTGAGCCACGTTTCACTGAAAGCCATGACGCAGCAGTTCTTAAAATCCTTTTTGTAGCGAACGCAGCTTTCAAGTTCATCAAGTTTGTTCCTGAGGGACCGCACATTTGCCAAGATGAAAGAAGGAAGAGGGATCCGATCAGCGCGTTGTCTCCTCAGCCGCAGTCTGAGCCCTGCACGTCTTCCCCGCTTCCTTTTACCGGCACCTTTATTACTCCTTGCTCTGTTCAAATCGCTCCGAATGAGATCCGGCGGTATTTGTGGGTCGAGGTCTGACACCTGAGCTAATGTGGCAACATTTAGCTGTAAAAGGGTGTCTCTGGAGTACTGGATCCTGACATTCCAAACAATCCCGGTAGATTCACCGGCACACAGGTGATTCATCAGCTGATTAACGAAGAACCACAGCCCGAAAAATGACAGAAAATCCATCCTTGTCTGTAAAAACTGGGGCCTTGACACTCAAAAAAATTTCCTGATTTAAAACGTATGATTAACACAAAATTAATCAAACAAAACGACACGTCACCTCACACATTCCAACCCGCTGCTGGTCGCTGCGTGCGCATGCGCCCTCAGAACATTATCATGGCCTGTCGGAACATTTCCATTTAACAGAGACACAATAACTGAGTCATCATCAAACTTTATAATGTGATGATTCACATGAAGACTTTGGCACATGTTTGTATAAAGAACAAACAGCAAAGGAGATTGGATGCAACCCTGAGGTGCTCCTGTGGAGGACACCACGGCATCAGATAGTGTGCCATTTATTTTGACCCGTTGTGACCTGTTTGTTAAAAAATCAATTAGCCACACAATAGGCTCTGTGCACAAGTGCCGTAAATCACTTGCGCATTGACCGGAAAGGTGATTTCCAACTTCCGGTCTAGCCCCGGTCTCATTGAAAATAGTGCTGTCTGAATGTTTACAAGAGCTGCCCAAGACAATGTTCATCTTATCGTTGATTCCTGGTCCTCTGCTCCGACAAGCAAACGTAACAAGGGATTTAAATTGCATGTCTCAAGTTTTCTGCACAACTATGAGGGTAAGTAACGTTAGTTTGATCGCGTTGTGTTGTTGCTACCTGTTAGCGGCTAACGTTAGCCTATTAGCAACGCGATCTTTTTTTTGTGTACTCACGTTATAGAAACAGATTTTCCACACTTAAACAAAATGGCTCATATTTTGTGATCATTCTACATACATGCTGCTCTTCTCAGTTTCATGCAAAAATCAGGACACAGCTGTGAAGCTGTTGTCAGGACTCTGTGTCAGGTCCATGAAGAAAGCAGAAAAACCTCACCATAGGGTGAAGCTAGGATTGTTCAGATGACAGTTTTAAAATTGCTGGTTCAGTAACCCCACGTTCCTGTTGTTAATGGGGATTTAGCTAAGATGGTAATTAAATATTAAATTGGCTACACTTTAAGAAGATGTAAACAGTTGAGTTTGGCCTTGCTAGTCTCCAGTGGGTTATTTGCTGCATGCATTGTTCTTCTTTTATGGTTGTTACTTTTAACCCAGTGTTAATTTGGTAATTCATGCATATTATTGTAGTTTTACTTTAATCTAAAGAACACACTCACAGCCCTTCTTCTTCTTCTGAAGGCTAGAAGTTACTCTCTGATTTAAGGGGGGTGAACATTTGTGCTCAAAACAGTTTTCATTTATTAAAAAATAGACTGTGTGCACCCTCATGTTATGTTTAACTTGTCTTCTAGTTTCCTGGAGGAATACATCGGAGGACTGGGCAGCAGAGGAGTGGAGCGAGGATGTCAGTGTGAGTCAATCTAGTACATTCAGCTACATGTTTACATTCTTGGTCTAATTATTTTGACCTCGTGTGTTTTTATGCAGCTCTCAGAAACTAAAGTCTTCACTCCCTCATGTGCACCTGCTGCTGAGAACCATATCACACCTGGGCAAAGGTAATGTTTTCTCCATAGAGGCTTGATTTTACTTCATTTTTTATTGATTTTACCTATTTAACTTGTCATTTTATTGTATATTAAATTGAGTTTTTAGTTCACTGTGTGTTAGTGTACTGACATGTAAATACTGTACACACTAATCTAGGTTCTGCAGGCTGTGCTGCACAAGATTCATATATCTCGCCTCTTTGCTGCAGAAGCCTGGTGTTGGAGGAGGAGAACCACCTTCCTCCACTTCCACACAGAGTCTGGTCTTCACCAACTCCCACCATAACCAGCAGCCGCCCCCGAGCTGCAGCACAAGATTTTGATGGCCGCTACAGTGACACACAAGTTATCCTGGACTGTACAGAACTACGGTGTCAAACACCTTCATCCCTGCTCCTCCAGAGTAAAGTCTGCTCTTTGGTCAGGAAATGCAGATATGAAGTTTGACAGAAAAGCTGATGGCACAGTCTTGAAGAAAAACAAAATGCTGTCATTTACGTATATTGACATTGTCTTACATTTGTAAGTAGATATTCTTGATGGAAACATGTTGTACTGTTTTCTCTGGAGGTAAATAAAAATAAATGTCACATTTTTGTAAGTGCAGTACCTAAACATTTTATTGACCACTGTATTTTGGTATGTGGATATCTTTTAAATTAATTATATGTGAGAATGTTAACCTATTGTACCTATGTAAGTTTTTTGAGAGGTCCAACTTTGAAAAACCTTGTTTGATAGTGTCAAAAACAGGGTAAAGTTAAACAAACATATTAACAATCAAATGCCTTAAATGAAAATTACAGATATATTATCCATTCAATTGGATATTTTTTTAAATTATTGTTAGTCTTGTTTTACAGCCACAGTAACAACAACACAATATCCTCTGTATTTCAATATTTGAAAACTTTAATTGTGAAATAGAAGGTCAAGATTTTACAGGTAAGAAATCATATGCTAAAAACCTTTAAAATAAAACTTATTGATTTATGGAATCTGCTACGAAGTAGGTAAACAGATTAATGAGGGCTGAAAATTTTACAAAAAAAATCTTGTAATTGCTTTGACTGATAAGCACCAGCAGCAGCCACTCCAGAACCAGGCCAGCCTGTGCTGATGTGTTGGGGCGCAGACGACGCTGAAGAAGGGCTGCTTGTTGAGATGGACGTGGCAGAGGCAAGGAGGGGCCGGAGTGTCTCTGAACCAGCTGGCTCAGCACAAGGCTCTGGCTGCAGGCCAATCACCTGCAAACACACACAATAATTAAATCTATATCACGCACATACATTCAAACAAGACTGCACAGATACTGATGAACTTATGGCTGAACTGTGACGACAGAGAGGTGGTGTTAAATTCAGAAACCTTCATGTCCCAGCTGGAGGAGAATGGTGGAGGTACAGGTGCTCCCAAACCTGGCAGTCGACCAATGGAGGTGTTGCTTCCTAGGGTGCTAACAGGAGGAGCAGTCCAGGAGTGAAGACTTTAGTTTCTGAGAGCTGCATAAAAACACACGAGGTCAAAATAATTAGACCAAGAATGTAAACATGTAGCTGAATGTACTAGATTGACTCACACTGACATCCTCGCTCCACTCCTCTGCTGCCCAGTCCTCCGATGTATTCCTCCAGGAAACTAGAAGACAAGTTAAACATAACATGAGGGTGCACACAGTCTATTTTTTAATAAATGAAAACTGTTTTGAGCACAAATGTTCACCCCCCTTAAATCAGAGAGTAACTTCTAGCCTTCAGAAGAAGAAGAAGGGCTGTGAGTGTGTTCTTTAGATTAAAGTAAAACTACAATAATATGCATGAATTACCAAATTAACACTGGGTTAAAAGTAACAACCATAAAAGAAGAACAATGCATGCAGCAAATAACCCACTGGAGACTAGCAAGGCCAAACTCAACTGTTTACATCTTCTTAAAGTGTAGCCAATTTAATATTTAATTACCATCTTAGCTAAATCCCCATTAACAACAGGAACGTGGGGTTACTGAACCAGCAATTTTAAAACTGTCATCTGAACAATCCTAGCTTCACCCTATGGTGAGGTTTTTCTGCTTTCTTCATGGACCTGACACAGAGTCCTGACAACAGCTTCACAGCTGTGTCCTGATTTTTGCATGAAACTGAGAAGAGCAGCATGTATGTAGAATGATCACAAAATATGAGCCATTTTGTTTAAGTGTGGAAAATCTGTTTCTATAACGTGAGTACACAAAAAAAAGATCGCGTTGCTAATAGGCTAACGTTAGCCGCTAACAGGTAGCAACAACACAACGCGATCAAACTAACGTTACTTACCCTCATAGTTGTGCAGAAAACTTGAGACATGCAATTTAAATCCCTTGTTACGTTTGCTTGTCGGAGCAGAGGACCAGGAATCAACGATAAGATGAACATTGTCTTGGGCAGCTCTTGTAAACATTCAGACAGCACTATTTTCAATGAGACCGGGGCTAGACCGGAAGTTGGAAATCACCTTTCCGGTCAATGCGCAAGTGATTTACGGCACTTGTGCACAGAGCCTATCAGGGATATATCCACATTACATTCTTTTAATCTCTTTGCCAATACATGGGGTTGGATGGAATTAAAAGCTGAGGGAAAATCAATAAAAAGCATCTGCACCATATTATTTACACCTTCCAGATGAGTGAGTGTAATGTTAAGTAATGATGCAATAGCATCGTCCACCCCTCTACCTGCTCTGTAAGCAAACTGGAGTGGGTCCAGCAGTGGCTGAGTGTGGGTCAAAAGTTCTGGTTTTACAATTCCCTCAAAGGATTTCATAACAAGTGAAGTTAGCGCTATCGGTCTGAAATCATTGAGCTCCTTAGGAGATTAAACCTTGGGTACGGGAACAATGATTTCCAGATGTTAGGCACTTTGCAGAGCTCTAAGGATTTATTAAAAATGTGGCAGAGAATATCTGCTAATTGCTCTGCACAGGTTTTGAGGACCCGCCCCCCAATACCATCAGGGCCTGGACTTTTATTCTGTTTGACTCCTTTAAGCTGTTTAAGCACTGTGCCCTTAGATATGAGCATATTATTGTTGTGCTCAGGGACAGCGTTGATAAAAACAGACAGTTCATTCTTAAAATCATGAAGGTTAAAACGATTATAAAAGCTGTTCAGATCATTAGAGAAATCTAAATCTAATGTGTTAGTAAAAACACCTCTGTACAGTCCATTGAAATACTCAGATTTAGTCTAGATCCGGTTGTGTTTGTGTGACATGCTGGCTGCACACCTGCAGCACATCTGGCTGCACACCTGCAGCACATCTGGCTGCACACCTGCAGCACATCTGGCTGCACACCTGCAGCACATCCTCACCTGTAGAAGAGAAGTTGTTTGTTTTATTGTTGTGTTTGTGCCTCAGACGGGGATGAGCGACGTCGATTACGTCAACGCCTTCCAACAAGTGCTGCTGCCTGTGGCCTGTGAGGTAAACACACATTAACAACATGTTGTGTGTCTGTGTCTGCAGTTACACACACACTCACAACATGTTGTCAGTGTGTGTGTAACTGCATGCACACACATGTTGTCAGTGTATGTGTGCCTGCAGTTACACACACAATGACAACGTGTTTGTGTTTATGTTGTGTGTGTGCCTGCAGTTACACACACACTGACAACATGTGTGTGTGTGCAGTTACACACACACTGACAACATGTGTGTGTGTGCAGTTACACACACACTGACAACATGTGTGTGTGTGCAGTTTCAGCCTCAGCTGGTTCTGGTCTCTGCTGGATTTGACGCTACAGTTGGAGATGTGAAGGTACCACAGCCACAGACCTCATATCTGCTGAACACGTGTCACATGTTCCTGACTGACCATGCAACACGTGTGTGTTAGGGGGAAATGTGTGTGACTCCTCCTTGTTTCCACATTCTGACGCACATGCTGATGAGGCTGGCAGAAGGTCGACTTGTTCTTGCTCTCGAGGTAAAACATCTCTTTCATTTTCTCAAAAACACGTCAGACACGTGGGGCACGTGGAACACATGAAACACATGTCAGACATGTGAAACACATGTCAGACACTGAAAACACATGTTAGACACTGAAAACACATGTTAGACAAGTGAAAGACGCGTCAAACACAGGAAAGGCGTCAGACGTGTGAAACGCATGAAACACTCATCAGACATGTGAAACACATGTCAGACACTGAAAACACATGTTAGACATGTGAAACACATGTTAGACACTGAAAACACATGTTAGACATGTGAAACACATGTTAGACACTGAAAACACATGTTAGACATGTGAAACACATGTTAGACACTGAAAACACATGTTAGACAAGTGAAAGACGCGTCAAACACGGGAAAGGCGTCAGACGTGTGAAACGCATGAAACACTCATCAGACATGTGAAACACATGTCAGACACTGAAAACACATGTTAGACATGTGAAACACATGTTAGACACTGAAAACACATGTTAGACAAGTGAAAGACGCGTCAAACACAGGAAAGGTATCAGACGTGTGAAACGCATGAAACACTCATCAGACATGTGAAACACGCATCTGACTCGTGAAACATGAGTCAAACACATGAAACATGTAAAAGACGTGTCAAACATTTCAAACTTGTCAGTCACGTGAAACACACATCAGACACATGTAGTGATGCAAGCCTTCATCTCTCTGATACATTTTCCACTGAAACACAGTGAAACACAGAACACTCACTTTATTTTATTAGTTTGAATCAAAACACAATAAGTCATAAGAGACTCTCTTATTCCTCTATTTTGTGTTAATGAATAACCTTGTGTTAAGTAAGCATTATTGAATTCAATGTTTGATAGTCAAAGACTGTTTAATTCAAGTTGGAAATCTAATGTGATTTCAAAATGTTGATCATGATGCATTTTTCTTCTCAAACCTGCAGTGGAGATACAGTGACACTGATTATCTCATCTTAGTTTGAGCTCAGGACAATAATCCGTCACAAGAGACTCTTTGTTTTTGTCCTAATTAATAATCAGAGAATAAGCTCTGGTTTTGTTATTATAATCAGTAAGGTTTCAAATGTGATGCTGTAATGACATTTTGTTTTAATCATAAGTAACAGGTCAACAGCCTTGTTAATGAGTCAAGACAGTTTTAATCAGTTTTATCATAAAGCTGGCATCTTAAGACTAATACTTTATCTTTTCTGACATTACTGAACCTCTGCATCCTCTGATGTCGCTCTCATCCTCTCCTGGTACCACATGGCCAATCAGAAAGGACTACGTTTCTCAGTTAAAGCTTCCACTTCCTTCTTCTCTCTTCAGTTGCTAACAGGAAGTTGACATTGAAATGACCTTCTCTTTTAAGCTGGGGAACTTGGACCAAGCGTCAAAGGTCCAGTTCAACAGCCAGAGTCAACCGTAAGCTACTGTTGAACTCACCCGAGCTTCTAAGCTCCGACTTTAAGGAAATTCCTTCGAGGAATCTTTTATCTTGAAGAATCAACCAGACTACCGTTACTTCAGTGGGTCAAAAGCAGACGTGAGAAGCTACAATCTAAACCAGGGGTGTCTAAGTCAAATACTGTACACCAAGGGCCAAAAAAACAAAATTTGCTACAAGCCAAGGGCCGGACTGGTTCAATGTTCATATTGAAATGATTTCACATAGCCTGTTCAACCAAGACCTAACAGACTGTCTATTATTTAAGGATTAAATGAATAAAGCAATATTTTCTTATGGATCTGTCAGTAATTTCAAGTGAAAACATTTTTCAACAGGCAAACAGCAAAAAATTAAATTGTTTTTAAAAACAAAATATATGTTTCTTAATATCAAGATAAATGCATAAATAAAAGTGCATGCATTATAAACTGAAAATGCATTATTGTGCAGCTCTATGATCCTTCTGATCACCACTTTCAAATAGGAAAATAAGAAAATAAATCAAATCAGTTGTATTCTTTCTCATGGCTCTGTCCCCGAGTCCATTCAACTGAAAAGTAAATATAAATAAATAAAATACAATAAAATAAAATACAAAAATCTATGGCACACAGCCAAAACAATACTTCCTTCAAAGAAAAATCACGTCTTGTAGAAACAAATGTAAAAATTTAACTGAATTAAAAACTGAAAAATTGTTACAGCTCTGTGATGCTCACTTATCTGAGCCTGATACTTGATACTTGAGGTGTCTCATCTTTTGTACAAGTTCATCAATGTTCGGGGTTAGGCTCTGAGCTGAGGAAATCCTCAGGATTGACTGAAGGTATTATCAGTAAGACGACTCCTGTGTGATGTTTTGTTTAGTTTCATCAAAGAGAACAGTTGTTCACACAGGTATGTGCTGCCAAACAGAGAGAGCGTCCGAGCAACTTGGATGCACAACTGGGGCATTGTGTCGGGGATGAAACATGCAAACTCATCAGCACCCACTCTTTCATATTTGTCCACCTTACGTTTAACCATTTTTGAGGAGGCGTGCAAATGTAGCTGAAAGTTGATCTCTGCTCTGACTGCTGATGAATAATGAAGCCACTTGTGCACGCTGCAGTGACTTCACGAGCTACCTGCCTAAATAAAGGTTGAATGATTAGGCATGTAGGGATATAGCACCCTCATGTCCGTATGGGATGTGGGCCTCTCCACATCTCTCTGAAACTCTCAGTGTTACACCTTCTTGAAGCCCTCAAGGAGACGAGTGGACACTTTATTTTTTACAATTATTATGAATTAATGGACACTAATTAATCAGATTGAACTTTCTCTTTAATGTGTGTTAATTCAGAATTGATCTACAGTATATTTTGTCATTTTAATGATGATCTGTTACTTGCATGAGTTTGACCTTTCTGGTTTTATTTCTGCAGAGCAAGCAGGCTCTGATTCTAAGACACAGTTCAGGGTAAACTGTTAGCTGTTCACTTCCTTCTCTGTTTTGTCTATGAAGTTAGCCATAATATTCTCTGTGCTCACAGGCCAGTCCATCTGGCCGTTTATGTAAACAGTTTTCCTGTTGTCCTTCAGAGACCATTCTGCCTATGAGATGAAAACCCATCTCTTATTTTGTTAAAACCAGCCAGTAGTCATTAAGGAGGTGGGTCAGACCCCGCCTCCCATATAAAGGTCATTTCCTGCATTTTTCTTTAGTGCTTTTGGAGAGAACTAACTCGCAACCTGCTTCTCTCCTCTGGAAAAGCTGGAGACGCTCCGGTCATTTGTGTCAACTAGACCCACGTCTCAGCTGGAGTCACGGCAAAGCCTTGCTGTGCCTCGAAACACTCATTTCTGAAAGAATTTGTTTTCGGAAGTTTTATTTTGAAAGTCAGTCAGCGCGCTTGACCTTTGTTCCCTGCCGAGGGAGGCGAGTTTCCTCGTATCGTGAATCAGCCACACACGCTGAAGTTCCAACTGGACGGCCGTTGGACAAACTCATCCACGTCGTGTGTCCAGACACTTCTCCACTCTTATCTCCAAGAGACGAACCGTCAACAGGTAACGAGTCGTGGTGTGCTTGAACGTGCGGGAGCCCAGCAGCTGCTCGTGTGGGGAAAAAGGTGTCACCCTGTCTGCTCAAAATAATCAACTTCGGTTAACTTAGCTTTCACTTTATTTCTTCCTCCTATTTCTTATTTTTCATAAGCTTTTAATCTGTCAAGTAAATGTACCAACAGAAAAGTTCCTAACTGTCTGTTTGTTTTAATTTGAATTCTTGTCAACGTAGTTATTAAATCAGAGCTAATATCGATACAAATGTTTAATGTAATTTTTGTGATAGTTTCAATAAAAGGTCTATTTTCTGGTAGACCAACATAAGTTGAAGTCTCTCGTGAAATTACATTTCTGGCTAATCACATCACCGATTTATTGATTTATTCTGAAAAAGTTGAGACCCCGTGAAACTGATGGTAGGTTTGGGTAGATAAAATCTGCTCGGATCTTTCATCTAAACTATAGGTAAGTCAGTAAACTGACCTCGTAAGTGTTTGATTACACAAACGGCCTATAGATTTATTACATATTGGTGGCCGCGTACGGTCTTCTGAAAGATTAAATTGATTAAGTTGTTTTTGTAGCTCATTGTCACGGTATTTGTTGGCATAGTTTGCATCCTGTTGTGGGCTTATAGAATAGTTTTGGCTGGTGGGTGTCAGAGATTGCTAATCGTGGCATTGTCTGGTGCGTTTCCCGTTAGAATTATTTTTTCTTTCACATTCCAACGTATGCTTGAAGCTGATGAGTGATAAATGTTGTGTCTGTGTTTGTGAGACGTTCATAACGTGTTGCGAGGCTGCATGCATTTTTCATTGTTGTGACCGCCGTGTCACCTCTGCTTCATTGTATTACATCTGCGGTTTGCTGTTTAAGGTCTGTTTCGCTCATTTGCTGCTCCATTTTTACCTAATCTGTTACAACGTGTTGTTAGTTGTGAGGTTCGATTGGACCCTCTCAGCTTGGACCGGACGGGATCTGGTTCTGAGTGACGTAAAGTCCGTTGTTGTACACAGTTAGCGTGCTGCCTTCTTTGGAAGGCGTGGGGGTAGCCTGGATGTGATTGGGCTCGTTAGCAGTATTTTCTGTGGTGTATTCTACGTTTATTTTGTGATAGTGTGTCTAGAACTCTTTGGGTCGAGCTAACGTTAGCATTACCGAGGCAAGATGGCTGCTTAAAGCGTTGTGATTGGTCCATTGTGTGTCGTGTTCAAAAAAGTTGGTTCTGTAGACTCTGGTTGTCAGATTCATTTTTGCACACATTTCTGACAGTTTATCTGTGTTGTTTGGGTTCTATGCACGTGATATCGTCGAAGACTGGCTTAACCGCGGTGTTTTGCGATATTTATGACTGTTTTAGAATGTTAAAAAGTCTGTTCCACGCTCTTGTTCGACCGACCGCAGGTCCGTGAACACACCGCTCGAACGGCGCGTCACACGTGGGTGGCGTTAGGGTTAGAAGACACAATTTCCCATGAACACTTGGGTTTTAGAACTACAGTTCTGTCTTCGCTGTGATTGGTCGATTACGCTGTAGGTGTTGACGCTTGAAGGAGTGAGGAGCTCACATCCTCGTCAACTTTCACTTAAGCTGTTTGTCCCAGACAAGTTTCCATGCTTGTTTGTCCATTACTGTCATTGAAAAGACTGTTTAAACGCGGTGTTTTTGAGATTTTAATGGGTGGATTGAGTCAGTTGCTCTGAAACTGCCGATCGCCATGTGACCAGGTCACGTGAAACCGGGAGCTGCAACTGTTTTATGAGGACCGACCATATTTCTTTTAAACGCAGTTTAAAAGGTTTCACAGTTCAACCGATTTTGCTCACATGGTTTCGTTTTTGTGAGCCTGGGGTTCTAGAGCTTTTGTAACGCTTTAGATCTGTCTGATTGATGCTTTTCATCCGTTGTTAGATGTCTGTGGGCTAAAAGCTGCAGCTTCGCTCACGGGTGATAACAGCGCCTCTATAGAGGTCAGATAGTGAAATTACAGTCGCTGTGATAAACTCATTTCCAGCGTGGTGCTCCCATCTGCTGGTCACGTCTATGAATACAGTTTGTTGCAACTGTATCTAACATTTCAACTTTCCTGTTTTTGAATAGAGTACATTTTGAAATGTTGAGGACACAGCACCCTCTCATTTGATTTTCACATATAATCAAATGTTGATGGCAGAACAGTTACACAGATTTAATTCAGACTTGTCTGCTTTTTGATATAACTTGACACTTTTATCATCAATTCTGTGCAAAACAAGCTGTCTGTCCCTGTTTATTTTAAACTGCATGTTTAAAATAACACAGATAAGGCATTTATTGTCTTGATTTTCACAGATATCACACATAAATAGCCGACCTTGATGGTCGTCTCATGGGTTGACAATTTATTAATAATCACTGATTTTTGTTAAATTTCACATCTTGGATGTTACTGAGCAGCTGCACACGGGCGCTCTTTTTTTTAAATACAAGTTTATTTAGAATAACAAACTGGTTGGCCTTGCTCTCTATGGTGGCTTCATTTAATTTGTGTTTCACAAATTTCCAGATAAGATGGCGGCCTCTGCACATGAGGCTCCTGATACCACGACAGCCGATTTTGTTTGACCTTGTCACAGGTCGACAAATTAATAGAAATCACTGATTTTTATTTAATTTCACATCTTGGACTCCATGTTGGCTACCGCAGGCATCACATGGTGAGACTGCACACTGTGAAATAAGACCCACTTTCCTTGATTTTTCACAGTAAATCAGTACAAAGATGGACGTTCTAGCAGGTGCATCAACAAATTGTGGGCTTGTTTCATCATTTGATAGGTACTTAGCTGCAAAGAACGTCCTTCAGGAACCAGGTGAACATCCCCTGGTGTTTTACGACAGGCTCCTCTCTGCTTACACAGGGGATAAAACTGTCCCTGGAATTGAGGAAGATTACCTGTTTAAAAGTCGTTTCACTTTGAATCTAATACCTTTCATAATGAAATGTGTTCGCTTCAATGTTAATTGCAAAGAGAGTACCATGGCAGAAATTAAACAATGTGCTGTGGAATTTTTTGACATGATCGAACGACGAAAAACACCCTCAGTGGTGTGCCCAGGTCAAAAGGTCACATCCCACTCGCAGGAAGTAGAAGAGGTTCCCTCTCCTTCAGAGTGCGAAAGTGAACAGGTTTTTCATGATAACAAACCACAGATTGTGTCCAGATGGAACATTGACTCTGATCGGTTCACAGGAAGTTCTGCTGCCCCTGCCCCTCAGGTTGAAAACCCTGAGATGAGCAGAGAACCACACAAGGTAGGTGTTCGCTCTCTAGGTGAACCAAGATGGTTCAGATCGAACAAAAATAGTTCTCACCTAGGTCTCACAGTGGGTGAACTTCGAGAGAAGTTGATGTCTGGGAACCGTGACCCTTTGAAAAATGGTCTGTCCCGACATGTACCCCCGAGAAGCGGCCCTCCTGCCCCTGCCCCTCGAACTGCACACTTCAAGACATGCAATGAGTCACACAAGCTCCAGATTGAGGAAACGACGCCTCCGCGCGTGGACGTGACTGAGGTTGTGAGTTGTTTGTCAAATGATTTGAATGTTACAGTGGTTGACCAAGCTGACACAACGTGTGACGTTGTCCTTGATGATAACACAAACAACGTTGTTCAACCTGACGAAGCGACGCGCAGCACTACCTTTTGCAACAACTCAGTGCACACAGTTGACAACATCATCAACATTGACAAAGACGCGGACAGCAAAGAAATTGCTGAAAATCCACTTCCTGAAGGTCATGAGGCAGACAGCCATCATGATGCTGACAGCGACGACGATTACACAGACAGAGTCACACGTACACAGAAACGTGTGGAAAAACCTGAACGGTTTCTGTGTAACTTTATAAAAAGGGGGATAGCTAAGAGAGCTTACCTGCCACTCACATTGGAAGGGGTCCTCGCGCAAGAAGCGCTCCTGGTTAGCGGCTCAGACGTGTCTACCATGTCAGCCGAACTGTTTGAGGAGCTAAGGACCGCCGCTAACGATGTTGACAGGCAAATACCCTTTGTGAAATACACTTATGGTGAGCAACAGGGCCTCGCAAAGACGAGAACAACCCTAATAGCCATGGTTCACATGCAGATTGGCGAAATGTCACTATACCACCCGGTATATGTGTCTGAACTTGACTCACTCCAGACTCCATTTGTGGTTGGCCAAGATTTTATAAATCGCTTTGAAGCGATTATAAATTATGGCAATCAGACAATGTGGGCCACAGTGAGCAGTCCACTGCCAATCGAGGTGCCTCCCCAAGGTCAGGACACTGACTGTCTAACAACAGGTACCGCTGAGGTCACATGGGATTCCCCAACCGAGACCACAAGCCCGGTAAGTGAACCTCCAATTACAGGTGAGACAGAGGAGACTCAACAGGTGGACCAGACTCTGGCCCATCATGAGTACCTCCTCTGCGAGCTGACACCTTCAGCACTCACTGAACACTACCTACCACAGGTAGAAGACGGTGTGGAGATCCAAGGGTCCCACACCGATGACGCTGTACTGTCCTATGGGACAGGTAATTCGGCATACAGCCAAGCTTTCAGTGAAGTCTTGGTTCAAGGACATCTGAGTCCAGAAAGTGACAGTCTACCACACGCTGACAGTCACTTGGACTTCATGGTTACAGATTTTGAAGACCCCTCCTCAAACAAAAGGGGGGCAGACTCACACTTCCTACCACGGGTAGAGAACGGTGTAGAGATCCAAGGATCACACACCGAGAACGCTGTACTGTCCTCTGGGACAGGTAATTCAGTCATCAGCCAAGCTTTCAATGAAACCTTGGTTCCAGAGCATTTGAATCTAGAACTACTCAGAGATGACATAGTTCTTACAGACTCAAAGAGCACCTCTTCAGTCATGAAGTGGGAAGACATACATCACAACGACAGAGACACGCCTGCGACGGCGCCGACAGTTGTGACACACCTGAATTACGCAGAAAGAGGTAAACGTACAGAGATACGTTGGCCGAAACCTGTATGGTTCCTGTACAAGGTTCCCAATAAACTGCGCGAACAGCTTGAACTAAACAAAGGCATCCTAACGCGTGCCCATGGACGGACGTCCACACCCGTGTGCGTGGTCCCTCATGACCACAGGGGGTTGATGTTAGGTCATGCCCATGTCAAGGACAAAGATTTCAATAACCCCACAAACGACAAATATCTCGCAAACTCACAGACTTCATGGGAAAATAAGGTCGTCCAAGCACAGGATAGTAAATAAACTAAACAGTTTAAACTATACTAGTTGCGAAAAGAAACCGTTCCAACTAGAACTTAGAAACGCTAAGCATAAAACCCACAACAAAAACTAACCTTAACAACCGTTTAAATCTGCAGGATTTAATTGACATCGGTTATAAAGCTAAGAACTGTTTTTCTTGTGTGTGACACGTTGGAATCTGACGACCAGAGTGAGTTTGACGTAGTGAAACGTTGTTTTTAGTTGCTTAATTGCTACTTTTGTTGTTATTGAAGTTGTTATTGTTTTCTGAACACTCCCAGCCAAAAGAGGTTTTGATTGTTGATTAGTTGAAGACTTAAATGGATTTAACTATGCCAACATGCTGTTCATTTTGTTAAAGATCTCAATCTTTGAAGAGTCATTGTAGATGAATACTACTTAAGGTACTATAATCTACACTGATCTCCCAATCATTTAGGTAGAACCGATTCGATCGTTTCTATTCTAGATCTATTCATTTTGATGAGTCTCGCCATAGACTTCAAAATTTATAGGGAATACCAAATCTTGCGTCGTTCGTCTAAAAGACAACAGACATTTAGACCAAACTAGATTTCATTTTTTATTTTAGTTTAACCTAAACTAAATAATGAATGGAGGAATAGTTTGAAAGAAGAGGCCTTCGTTACAGAAGCCCTCCACATTTCTATAGGTATAGATCCCTATATCTGATTTTTACAGCATTGATCCACCCCTTAATTGGTAATTGTAGCTGATCTAATCCATGATAGCTTACATACCAGGTGCATATAGGTAAGGCTTAAAGGGGACCAAATGTAGGATATTTAATTTTTGGTGATGTATCTGTGTGCTATCCAGACCATTTTCAGTCAATTTTATACACAAAATAATGATTAGATAATAAAATATCCCCTTTCTAATTCTGCCAAATTTCACTTCCGTTCAAAACAGGCTGTTTATGATAATGAGCTCGGAAGTGCACGCCCGTCAAAACTCTGTCTCCGCCCTCTGTAACTGCCAGTATCTCAAATCTGTTGTTGTTTTAAAATTAGCCTTTTTTTATTACTCGTTTGACTTACTGTTAGTGCTAGCTTAAAAAATAACTTACCGAAAGCTGTTTGTGTGCGCCGCCATTAGCTGCTCCTTTTTATCATGCCCTCCCGAATCCGAGCTCTTCCTCCTCCTTCGGTTACAAACAGCCCGCGTAGCTCCTGCTAGTTGCATGCAGCGCTTTGGTCCACGGCTGCACATCCAATCCAGACAAACGCAAAGAGTGTTTCCAGTTAATTTGTCCATATGAGGCAACCTAACCTCTGACCGGACCGGACCCACACTGTCCTCAAAAGCCAGCAGCTAACTGCAGCCCGATCTCTCCGGAAAAAAAAAAAAAGATGCCGCGACCGGGAAGCGAACCCGTGTCCTTCGGATAACGAGTCCAATTCACTACCTCTAGACCAACCGGGCAGTTATGCAAAAAGCAGTCTTTCATCGTATAAGAAACAATCACAACCACCTACATTTAGAACGCTGAAGTTTTGATTAGATTTTGATGAAGTGAAAGGTATTCTTAAAATAAATAAGTTGCTAATCTGAAAATATATCGATCAGTGGTGCTTGATGGTACAGACTGTCGTCCCGCGAGTAAGTGTGTGTGTGTGCACAGTTTTCTGCCGGCTGCGCGTTGGGAGCGATATTACACTAAAAATTGAACTAAAACGTAAAAATAACAATTATAAAGTATTATTATGTCGATGTATATATCTAGTTTCACCCCGATTTCTCCGAAACAAAAGGCTTTAAATAAAAAGGGGAAAAAAAACGATGCCGTTGACAGGAGGCGAACTCTAGTCTCCTGCGTGCCGCTCAAGTGTCGTAACCGCTCGACCAAACTGACAGTTGTGCAAGAGCAGTCCTCCATCATATAAGAAACAAGTCCAAACCGCGAGCGTGTGTGTGCACAGTTTCAACGAGACAGAGTTCATTCAAACAAGGTAATAAAACATTCTGGTTTTACTCAAGATGTGCTGCTGGCTGGAGCAGGGCTGAGCCCATAGCCCCCCCGGGGGCTAAATAAATGAATAAATAAATAAATGACCGCCAGGTCAGTTCCTAAACTGCTCGGCAACCGTGACGTTTTTTATACTGAAGTGGGTTGAGCCGCACCAGGGGTTGCTAGGTGAGGGGCTGGACTCAGGTTTGGTGTGGGTTGTGGTTACGGTTTGTGACGTCACAAACCGCAGGAAGTGCAATCGGAGTGTTTCTATCTAAGATAAATAAATCTACTTAGAGTAAATAAACCACTGGGTGCATTTTTTTAGCACTAGGACTGTTTTTTTATGAAGTACATACCCAAAGTTCAGTAAAAAAAACATTAAAAAGTGAATTTTGAATGTGTGGTCCCCTTTAATGTAGAATCCCAATCATAAGCCCACCTAAAACCACATAATTGCATGACACATTGAACCAGGGTGGCACCGACTGGAAGCCATCCAGCCTGCAACCTTTTGATGTGGGGACCTGCTGATCCAACGTTGGTCTTCAACCAAGGGCCGCCTCCTCTGCTTCAATCGAGGGATCCCCTCTACATGCTGATTAAAATCCATTCTTGCTGATGAAATCAATAACCCCCATCGTTGTGGAAGTACCGTTGTGGATTATAAGACTTTGTTTTCCAAAGGATCACAGACTCAGTTTTCCATGGGTTAACAGACTATGTTTTCCAAAGGATTGAAAGCTTACCGCAATGGGATTACCTACGAACAGTATGGAATTTCCAAAAACATTATGGGAGTATAATTTTGAACTTTTTTGACTTTTTTTTTCCACTTGCTGGATTACATAGAGGTCAGAGACATTCGGTGGTATCCTTTCGTGTTGGAACTCATCTCCAAGGACAGGCGATGATTTCCAAAAAGGGGGACTGTAGGGATATAGCACCCTCATGTCCGTATGGGATGTGGGCCTCTCCACATCTCTCTGAAACTCTCAGTGTTACACCTTCTTGAAGCCCTCAAGGAGACGAGTGGACACTTTTATTTTTTACAATTATTATGAATTAATGGACACTAATTAATCAGATTGAACTTTCTCTTTAATGTGTGTTAATTCAGAATTGATCTACAGTATATTTTGTCATTTTAATGATGATCTGTTACTTGCATGAGTTTGACCTTTCTGGTTTTATTTCTGCAGAGCAAGCAGGCTCTGATTCTAAGACACAGTTCAGGGTAAACTGTTAGAGTCAGAGTCAGAGAGAATTTATTGTCATTTGCACCGCATGTAGTACATGTGTTGAAAACGAGATTATGTACACAGGGTCCCAGTTACATCCAACAACAAATGCAAGAGAAAAACAATAATAACATCTAGGATTAACTAAGAGAGACATCAGCTAGTAATACACTAAGCCCTAATGTAGTAGAAAAACATCATTATAAACAGCAGCACGAACATGAGCAGATGGTCACAGATGAACGCAGCAACAAGAAACAGATCAGCATCAGCATGATGTGACATGTGTTAGCTGTTCACTTCTCTGTTTTGTCTATGAAGTTAGCCATAATATTCTCTGTGCTCACAGGCCAGTCCATCTGGCCGTTTATGTAAACAGTTTTCCTGTTGTCCTTCAGAGACCATTCTGCCTATGAGATGAAAACCCATCTCTTATTTTGTTAAAACCAGCCAGTAGTCATTAAGGAGGTGGGTCAGACCCCGCCTCCCATATAAAGGTCATTTCCTGCATTTTTCTTTAGTGCTTTTGGAGAGAACTAACTCGCAACCTGCTTCTCTCCTCTGGAAAAGCTGGAGACGCTCCGGTCATTTGTGTCAACTAGACCCACGTCTCAGCTGGAGTCACGGCAAAGCCTTGCTGTGCCTCGAAACACTCATTTCTGAAAGAATTTGTTTTCGGAAGTTTTATTTTGAAAGTCAGTCAGCGCGCTTGACCTTTGTTCCCTGCCGAGGGAGGCGAGTTTCCTCGTATCGTGAATCAGCCACACACGCTGAAGTTCCAACTGGACGGCCGTTGGACAAACTCATCCACGTCGTGTGTCCAGACACTTCTCCACTCTTATCTCCAAGAGACGAACCGTCAACAGGTAACGAGTCGTGGTGTGCTTGAACGTGCGGGAGCCCAGCAGCTGCTCGTGTGGGGAAAAAGGTGTCACCCTGTCTGCTCAAAATAATCAACTTCGGTTAACTTAGCTTTCACTTTATTTCTTCCTCCTATTTCTTATTTTTCATAAGCTTTTAATCTGTCAAGTAAATGTACCAACAGAAAAGTTCCTAACTGTCTGTTTGTTTTAATTTGAATTCTTGTCAACGTAGTTATTAAATCAGAGCTAATATCGATACAAATGTTTAATGTAATTTTTGTGATAGTTTCAATAAAAGGTCTATTTTCTGGTAGACCAACATAAGTTGAAGTCTCTCGTGAAATTACATTTCTGGCTAATCACATCACCGATTTATTGATTTATTCTGAAAAAGTTGAGACCCCCTGAAACTGATGGTAGGTTTGGGTAGATAAAATCTGCTCGGATCTTTCATCTAAACTATAGGTAAGTCAGTAAACTGACCTCGTAAGTGTTTGATTACACAAAGGGCCTATAGATTTATTACAGGCATACAGCTGTCTTGGGATTTTTAATTAATATACTGTACTTTTTTATGATTGTTTACTGTTGGCTGCAAGTATCAAGCTGTGAAATCCTTCATTTTCTACAACTGATAGCTGTTGGTCATTAATTATGATGAAGTTTACCAACTTCACGGTGAACATTTGAGCTCCAAGCTTCAGCTGTGTTTTTATTATTCAATCTGGGGAGCTCTGATTTCAGTCAGTCGCTGTCAGCTTGTCCCTCCTACGAGATTATCAGGTCGGAGTAGACGCAGCTGGCCGCGGTTGAACAAGAAAAAAACACCGCTGAAGACATGGAGCTCGAATGAGAAGTTGCTAAAGTTTAGCAACTTCTTGAGTGACAGGCTGAATGATCTGAGACGGGGACGCGGCTGGCTCGTACTGCTCGGTTCAGCGAGAGTGTCGTCCCGCTGAACTAACTTGAGCGCGGTTTAATGTGGTGCTGTGGCTCTGCAGACATTGAACGTTGCTGTCTTGCAGTGTTTAGTGTAAAATATTTCCACACAACGGACATGTTACGATGAACAGTTGGCTAGCTGTTAGCTAAAATGCTACTCACCTAGTCTGCACGTTGTAGCTGGCTGCAAACTATGGAATGGATTTCCTGAATTTGAGGCAGGTCTTATTACTCTTTGTTCATGAGACACGACTCTGTTCAGAAAATCCATTCCATAGTTTGAAGCAAACGTGCCTCATGGATCGGAAAATAAGTACACTATGCTGGTAATGGATTCCGATACCGGATCGGATCGACTCCGTGCCGTGTGCAAAACGCCAGCGGGCGGTTGTGGCTTGCAGGCCGGCTCTAATAGTTATTAAATCTCATCCAGGGGGCCATAAATAATTGCTTCGCGGGCCACCACTCTGACATATGTGATCTAAACAGATTGACCTCCTTGGAATTCAAGGATCGATCCGTTCTTGGTAGACCGTCAAAGGTAACGAGTCGCTGATTGTTTACCCACTGGACATACGTCTAGCTGGAGATTGCGTCATGTTTCTGGTTATAAACATTCAAGATAGTTCACCTCTTCTTTTCCACCTTTCCTCCTTCTCATGCTAAAACTTCTCCTTAAACTTTCTTTTGCCAGTAACAAACTTTAAGTTAAATGTGCCTGCAGAAATAAGTAAATATGTCATCTCATTGCTTGTTCTGTTGTTCTGAAATTGAATTTGTCGACAGTTAAGTTATATGAAAATTGATCAGCCCAATCCATTGTTTTTGTTGATGTAATTTTATGATTCTGTTAATTAAATGATTCATCTCCTGGTGAATCAACATAAGTTAACGTTTCTTATTTTATTACATCTTGCCTAGTCACAATTTATTGTTTAAATCCTGAAAAAGCAGAGCAGAGATCAATTTACCGATCGATCTACGTTCCTACCCTCATCTATGGTCATGAGCTCTGGGTTGTGACCGAAAGAACGAGATCTCGGATACAAGTGGCTGAAATGAGTTTTCTCCGCAGGGTGTCTGGACTCTCCCTTAGAGATAGGGTGAGAAGCTCAGTCATCCGGGAGGGACTCGGAGTAGAGCCGCTGCTTCTCCACATCGAGAGGAGCCAGTTGAGGTGGCTCGGGCATCTGGTTAGGATGCCTCCTGGACGCCTCCCTGGTGAGGTGTTCCGGGCATGTCCCACCGGGAGGAGACCCAGAGGAAGACCCAGGACACGCTGGAGGGACTATGTTTCTCGGCTGGCCTGGGAACGCCTTGGGATTCCCCCAGAGGAGCTGCTCCAAGTGGCTGGGGAGAGGGAAGTCTGGGCCTCCCTACTTAGGCTGCTACCCCCGCGACCCGACCCCGGATAAGCGGAAGAAAATGGATGGATGGATGGAATCCTGAAAAAGAGAGAACTTGTTTAATATTGATGATAAGTTTGGGTCAGATCAAATCTACTCACTCTTTCATTTGGAATATTGTACAGTCAGTAAAACTGACGAGTATAGATATCCTACACACATGAGATACATGTCAAACGTGAAACATATGGCAAACAAGTGAAACATAGCAGACACTTAAAACACATAATGTAAGCAAAACACACATTAGACACGTGAAACATACAGCAGACACATGAAACACACGACAGGCACGTGAAACACATCAGATATGTGAAACACACGTCAAACACATGAAACACGTCAGAAATGTTAAACATACGTCAGACGTGAAACATAGGCAGACACATGAAACACATCAGACACGTAAAACCCACATCAAACCTGTGAAATACACACACTTAAAACACTGACGTCATATACTGTATGTGAAACGTGCATCGGACATGAAACACACAGCAGACATGTAAAACACACGGCAGACACGTGAAGCACTCGTCAGACAGTGAAACATGCCAGATACGTGAAACACACGTCAGACATGTGAAACACGCATCAGAAAGCTGACACACACTTCTAATACGTGACACACTGCGTAATGTGGGTGGGCATCACAGGGTCTGCCCTCAAATGGTTTGAGTCCTACCTCTCAGACAGAACCTTTTGTGTCAATATCAAAGAGTTCAGTTCAGCATCTACAGCGCTTCAGTGGGGGGTACCGCAGGGGTCCATCCTCGGCCCCCTTCTCTTCTCATTATACCTGCTGCCACTAGGTGCTATTTCCACAAACAAAAAATAGCCTTTCATTTTTACGCCGATGATTGTAAAATTTACTTCCCCCTGAGGCACAGAGGCTCTAGCTCTATTCAACCCCTTCTTGACTGCCTGGCTGACATCCATGATTGGATGGCCTCAAACTTCTTAAGTTTCAATGAGAAGAAGTCTGAAGTCATGTTGTTCCATCCCAGCAGCTCACTCTCGAACCACGACATTGACCTTCTTTCCCTAGCCCCACTAGAAAAACAAAAGGTCACTAATCTGGGGGTGACAATGAACCCTTCCCTGAAACTTAACAGTCAGTTAAACATGATTGTTAAATCCTGCTTTTTTCAGCTGAGGCGGCTGTCTAAGCTGAAGCCCATACTATCCAAAAAGAACCTGGAGACAGTAATCCATGCTTTCATAACACCGAGGCTCGATTACTGCAATTCACTTCTGTTCGGAATCAGTCAGTCCTCCATTGCACGTCTACAGCTGGTCCAGAATGCTGCAGCCCGATTCTTAACCGGTACAGGCCACAAAGAGCACATTACACTAGTTTTGGCCTCCCTGCACTGGCTACCCATTCACCTTCGGATCCAGTTTAAAATACTCCTGTATGTCTTTAAATCTCTGAACAGTTCCACTCCATCTTATCTCACTGACCTTCTGCAGCCATATGTCCCACGGTGCTCTCTGAGGTCAGCAGACCAGATGCTTCTCTCAATCCCAGAAACTCGCCGGAAGCTCAGAGGTGACAGGGCCTTCTCAGTTGCAGTTGTGCTAAACTAAACATAAACTACTTCTTTTTATTTTCTCCAATAAAAGACAAACGTAAAAAAACTTGACCCAGCTGAGATTCGAACTCGTGGCCTACGGGTCAAGATAAAACACGAGCTTAAAGCCGAGAGCTTATTCCATTCAGCCACGGCAGCTTATTAGTTCTTTTGGAGTCAACGTTTCCTATGAAGGATTTGCCACTTGTAAAATTCTGGCGCGCGCAGGATTTAGAGATTATCAGTTATATTTTAAAACCCTGGCTACACGCAAGAGTTAGAGAATATTAGTTATATTTTATAGAACTTCAGCATTCGCGCTGAAAGGCGGAAATGCTCTGTAGGCTATGGGTGCGCGCTTCGTGTTATTTACGTCCTAACATAAGCTGAATTGTAATCAGTCATTAACAAAAATTTAACTCAGAAACACTAATTCAGCTAACAATTATTTTAAGGGTTTCTGTAGTTAAATATTAATGAAATCAGCTCGCGCTGAGGTTGTTGTTTGAATGAGCCCCGCCCCTGCTGCAAACAACGAATCAAATGTGAGCAGTACATGATGTCAAACTGGGTCCGTGGGGCTCGGCCCGATAAGAACCACAGTGGAGATGGTTCCAAAACGAGGGCGGATCCCAGGCGGAAAAGGAAAATGCGAACACGCCGAACCCAGGTTAGAAGCAGGGTGGAGCCGGAGAGAGCTGGGGAGGGCCGTGCAGTGCGAAAACGGCTTCTGCTTCTGTGTCTGTGGCTCCGGTCCTCCCTGTGTTACCTTCATTCATTCATTCATTCAACCTTTATTTTGACGGGTTAATCTCATTGAGCCTTGAGGACTCATTTCCAAGAGAGATCTGGTTTCAACAAAGAATGATGAGAACAGTGACAACAATAGACAATCATAAGAGAGGCATACAGATTTTTTTAACAAGTTAAAAAAAGATGTCAAAGTAGCAAAACACAGATTATAAGGCAGATGTAGAAAACTAAAAACAGGAACATGTCTGCATTGGTTCTTTCCAGGAGTCTAACAGATTCTTAAAGCCATTTAGAGAGGTCAAGGTCGAGAGCTTCAGATGTTTTTGTAAGATATTCCATGAAGCAGGAGCAGAGTAGGAGAAGGTCCTTTTTCCAAGTTCAGTTCCACTCCACTTTGCTTTGCTGCTCTGTTTGTCTGTGAAACTGCTTCTGAGCCTCTCTTGCATTAGCCTGGTTAAAACCAGACCCTTGTCCTTCACTACGCTTTGTACTAGGGTCTGGGATTTCTCCCATAGACAACGATTTCTCCGGTCGATTTTTGACCCGACCAATCAGAGAACAGAAGGCTGATTACCGGACCAATCAGAGAACAGAAGGCGGAGTTTTGAACGACGTCGACTGACGTCGTCAGTTAAAATGGCTGCCGCCACGAAGGAATTTTCATGAAAACAAGGTAAAAAACTATTATTTCTTTGCTGAGAAAAAATATATTTCTTAGCTGACGTTATATCAGAAGTGTTCCTGAGCTTAACAGTTCCTAAATCAATTCACGAAATGGTCAAATCTGCTGGATTTAAATAGTTTCGGTTTGACATTTTCCAAACAGCCTCGGGTGCGCTACGAAAATAAATGATAAAAAATCGAATTTTATCTCAAATGTTTCATCCAGGCCAACAGTCAGTAAATTAGAGCCATATAATTACACACTGGTAGCAGAAAAAATATCCACCGAGTGGTTTCTGAGCTATTTATCTGATAGCCTGGACCTCGCCAGGCTAAACTAACAAAACTCCGCCTTCTGTTCTCTGATTGGTCCGGTCAAAAATTGACCGGAGAAATCGTTGTCTATGGGAGAAGTCCAAGACCCTAGTACAAAGCGAAGTGAAGGACAAGGGTCTGGTTTTAACCAGGCTACTCTTGCATATGTTCCGAACCATAATTATGGACTTATGTGGTCAGTAGATTCCTCAACACAACTGATAAAATTTCTTCAAAAAGAAGACAGGCTGTAGGTGAGCCGATTTGCCCTGTTGGCATGCACACATCTGGATATCTCATTGACTTGAAGACTTGATGAAGTGTCTATCTCTGCTGTCATCTGTGGATCTTAAGGACACATATTTAATTGGATTTATGATAACTGGTTCCTGCTGGTTCCTGCTTTTTGGATTCAGCTGGTTGCTGGTTTTATCTACAATCAAGGAAGTCGTCGGCAGCAAATGGACTGTATGCCACGGGCTTCCGTTCCAGCACCTCCGCAGTCATTACCCAGACGGCGCACTTCCGGTTAGCGGGAAAGACACAAACATAAATGACTAAATACAATTAATAAAACATCTGCATACACACCAATAATAACTCCATACTGTACGCATATAAATCCATATAAAATTATGGCGACGTTCCCCCTACGGATAGCCGCGATAAATGTTTGCCGAAACCCCCCCCCCTCGGAATAGCTGTACCCACCGGTGGGCAGAAACAACGGAACTCACTTGTAGTGCCGGTAGCGCGCAGCCACTTCCCGTTTCGGGTCGTTGTCATGGTCTGCTACTAGGAGCTAACGCTAACAACAACGGCAGTGGATGGTAACCGGAAATGGCGGATGTGGGTTATATTTTACCGGCGGAAGTACGTCACGACCCGCCGTGGCATATAGTCTATTGAGACCCAATCATGCTGCTTGTCTTTGTGATAGCTTAGTTCTTGCCTGTGTACCCAGACTCAATTGCCTTAGGCAGAATGGATCAGATCTTTGTGGGATTTTTACGCAGGCACGTTCCAACGGTTGTGGCCACATAATTTGGTCATTTCGGAATCGTTTTTGGACCAACACAGACTCAAGGTAGATGTCATTATGTTCTGCCTAACCCAAAACAACTGTGTTTATCTGAATCTGGCTCCCCCGGCTGACCTTGAAGGCCACCTTATCTGAAAACGCCTGGAGGACATGTAATCTGATGCTCAACCCCGCACATCGGGGAACTCCACCTTCAACCAGAGTGAACCAGCTGAATAAACATTCTGTCATCATTTCAGGACTCTTGGATTCTCATTAGCGTTGACCTTGGCCATTCCCCAACATAACTCGAGAATGTTTATGGATCTCACCGGAGGGAGCTGGCTGATTATTCCATACCATACCATACCAGCTTTATTTACAGAGCACTTTAAACACCTACAGGAACAAAGTGCTGTACACACAACAAAACAATCACAATCAGGTAATAAAATGATTAAAATAAATAAGAGTCACATAATAAAAGTTGAGGAATCATACAATCAGATAATACAAGCGAATAAAATGATTAAAAGTCAACATTGCAGATGGTGTCATAGGCCAGGGAGAAGAGATGGGTTTTAAGAAGAGATTTAAAAACAGACAGGGAAGAGTCTGATGTTCAAGGGAAGGTCGTTCCACAGTTTAGGAGCTGCCACAGAAAAAGCACGGTCTCCTCTGAGCTTGCATTTTGTCTTTGGGACATTCCATCCTTATCAGAACTCTTACAGTGCCCTCGAGAGCTTCTATGAACATTGT
>JBBPBX010000997.1:46771-57340 GCA_038048925.1 Garcialebias charrua | reverse complement strand
GTGCTTATTTGCATGAGGTGTTTTTTAATATTAGAGTTTTTTTCTCAGGCAATATGAAAGATTTTAGTAGGAATTTTTTCACCTTCATTTCCTAATGTGTCCAGTTTCATAACTTTTTGTCTGTCCAACAGATCTCCCTTGCAGATGAGTCTTCTAGGCTCAATGTGATTTATCTGTCTAAATAAAGGTTGAATTAAAAAAGGAAACACGTCAGACTTGTGAAACTCGAGTCAGACGCATGCAACTTCTTTTAAACTTGTATGAGTCGTGTTCCTTATGTTACAGGGGGGGTATAACCTTCAGGCGACAGCAGAGGGCGTTGCAGCCTGTGTCAGAGCTCTTCTGGGTGGAGCCTGTCCTCCCCTGACTCCTCCCACTGCTCCCTCCGACAGGTAAGACGGAGAACAGACATCTTGTTGGACGATGACATGGCTGGTGTTAGTTTGAGTCTGGTTCTGACTCAGGATGTGTGTCTCTCAGCGCTCTGCAGTCCATCTCTCAGACCATCTCAGCCCAGTGTCCATACTGGGCATCACTGCAGGTCTTAGGTAGGGCACATGAATGCACGCACGCACACATGCGTACACGTCAACTGAGAGTGAAGGTGTTTTCTGCTTTGAGGTGATCCACCGGCTGACGATGATGTCATCAGAGCATCATCCAGTGAGAAGAGCACCACCACTGCTTCTCCCACCCCATCTGTTTCTATGACAACCGGCCTGGTCTATGATGAGAGGATGATGGAGCACATGAATCTGTGGGACAGGTGAGTTACCTGCGTCCTGACTGTAACATGCTCCGATGGAAACATGAAGATACAAACCCGCTCATGTGATCATGTGGCAGACATCACCCTGAACAGCCGCAGAGAATCTTTAAGATTTTCTTCAAACATCAGCAGCTGGGGCTGGTCCATCGATGCCAGCAGATACCAGCTCGCCTAGCCACGGAGGAGGAACTGGCCATGTGTCACAGGTGAGGCGGTGCTCTGTGTGTGTGTGTGTGTGTGTGTGTGTGTGTGTCACCAGATAATAATAATAATAATAATAAACTTTATTTGTATAGCACCTTCCTACAATGCCTTGCATTGACCAAGGTGCTTAACAGGACAGAAAATATAAAAACCGGTACAATAAATCTGTGAAAATAGAATAAAAAACAACAGCAATAAAAGGAGGCAATGGAAATAAAAATGCTACATACTAAAATAACAAACAAGTAATAAAAGTTACACACAGAAAGCTTTTTTGAACAAGTGAAATAAAAATGCAATTGAAATAAAGATGCTACATACTAAAATACAAAATAATAAAAGTTACACACTGAAAGCTTTTTTGAACAAGTGGGTCTTCAGTCTGGTTTTGAACAGAGTCAGATCAGAGGTGGCACGCAGCTCAAGGGGGAGGCTGTTCCAGGCTTTTGGGCCGGCAACAGAAAATGACCGGTCTCCCCATTGTTTGTACCTTGAGCGAGGCACCTCCACCTCCACCTCCTGATGTGACATCCTCACAGAGATCTGCGGATTGTGTGTGCTTCAGCATGCAGCACATTGGGCAGATGAAGGCAACGGCCATGATGAAGCCCCGAGACCTTCACAGACTGGGACACGAGTTCACCTCCATCTTCCTCAACCAACAGAGCTTCCAATGTGCCCAGCTGGCTGCAGGAAGCTGCTTTAATGCTGTGGACTGCATCCTGGATGGACACGTAAGTGGAAAAATGTCACGTGTGCTTTTCACGGCTCCACTGTGTCACTTCAGAAAAGATCTTAACATTAGCATTAACCACAATATCATCCATCCATCATTATCTTTACCTACTTCTTCTATTTTGGGCCAGTGGGGGTCGCTGGTGCCCATGTCCAGCAGTCACTGTGTGAGGGGCGGGGTACACCCTGGACAGGTCTCCAGTCCATCACAGGGACACATTCATTCAACCTTTATTTAGTCAGGTAAATCTCATTGAGCCTCGAGGGCTCATTTACGAAAGCGACCTGCTACAAACTAAAGAATGATGAACAGCAGTGGTAGAATTACATTAAACAATAAACAAAAGAAAAAGTAGCAAAAACATTATAAGGTAGATGTACAAAATCAAAGACAGGAACATATCTGCATTGGTTTCTGCCAGGATTCCAACAGATTCTGAAAAACATCCAGAGAGGTCAGGGCCGAGAGCTTCAGATCTTTTTGTAAGATATTCCAGGAAACAGGAGCAGAGTAGGAGAAGGCCCTTTTGTCTAGTTCAGTCCATAGAGACATAGAGGCAAACAACATTCACTCTCTCACCTAGGGACAATTTAGAGTTACCAATCAGTCTAACATCATCAGTCATCCAGTGTTGCCAGATCTCGCGATAGAAACAAGCGACCAGCTCCATGAAAACAAGCCCAACTGGCAACCCACCATATTGTGTAAAACAGAGGCAGTTTTTAAACAGTATAAATATACATTTATTATGGCATTACATCCATCCATCCATCCATTCTCTTCTTATCCGGGGTCGGGTCGCGGGGGTAGCAGCCTAAGTAGGGAGGCCCAGACTTCCCTCTCCCCAGCCACTTGGAGCAGCTCCTCCGGGGGAATCCCAAGGCGTTCCCAGGCCAGCCGAGAAACATAGTCCCTCCAGCGTGTCCTGGGTCTTCCTCTGGGTCTCCTCCCGGTGGGACATGCCCGGAACACCTCACCAGGGAGGCGTCCAGGAGGCATCCTAACCAGATGCCCGAGCCACCTCAACTGGCTCCTCTCGATGTGGAGAAGCAGCGGCTCTACTCCGAGTCCCTCCCGGATGACTGAGCTTCTCACCCTATCTCTAAGGGAGAGTCCAGACACCCTGCGGAGAAAACTCATTTCAGCCGCTTGTATCCGAGATCTCGTTCTTTCGGTCACAACCCAAAGCTCATGACCATAGATGAGGGTGGGAACGTAGATCGATCGGTAAATTGAGAGCTTTGCCTTTTGACTCAGCTCTCTCTTCACCACGACAGACCGGTACAGCGCCCGCTTCACTGCGGACGCTGCACCTATCCGCCTATCGATCTCACGCTCCAGTTTTCCCTCATTCGTGAACAAGATCCCGAGATACTTAAACTCCTCCACTTGGGGCAGGACCTCCTCCCCGACCCGGAGAGGGCATGCTACCCTTTTCCGGCTCAAGACCATGGCCTCGGATTTGGAGGAACTGATCCTCATCCCGGCCGCATCACACTCGGCTGCAAACCGCTCCAGTGAAAGTTGTAAATCACGAACTGATGAAGCCAGTAGGACCACATCATCTGCAAAAAACAGAGAAGCGATTCTAAGGTCACCAAAACGGATCCTCTCAACACCTTGGCTGCGCCTAGAAATTCTGTCCATAAAAGTTATGAACAGAATCGGTGACAAAGGGCAACCTTGGCGGAGTCCAACTCTCACCGGAAACGAGCCTGACTTACTGCCGGCAATGCGGACCAAGCTCTGACACCGGTCGTACAGGGACCTAACAGCCCTTATCAAAGGGCCTGGTACCCCATACTCCCGGAGTACCCCCCACAGAACCCCCCGAGGGACGCGGTCGAATGCCTTCTCCAAGTCCACAAAGCACATGTAAACTGGTTGGGCAAACTCCCACGCACCCTCCAGGACCCTGTTGAGGGTGTAGAGCTGGTCCAGTGTTCCACGACCAGGACGAAAACCACACTGCTCCTCCTGAATCCGAGGTTCGACTATCCGACGGACCCTCCTCTCCAGAACCCCTGAATAGACCTTACCAGGGAGGCTTAAGAGTGTGATCCCCCTATAGTTGGAACACACCCTACGGTCCCCCTTTTTGAATAGGGGAACCACCACCCCAGTCTGCCAATCCAAGGGAACTGCCCCCGATGTCCACGCGATATTGCAGAGTCGCGTAAGCCAACACAACCCCACAACATCCAGAGCCCTAAGGAACTCCGGGCGAATCTCATCCACCCCTGGAGCCTTGCTGTTTGCACTGGATTTCCTCAAGAGAATGTCTGTAAAAAAAAATAAAAAATCAGCAATGCAAGCTGATTAATGATACAAGAACAAATTAATTACATTTATTCATTCCCCTGACTTTATCTTATTTACTCTTCTGCACCAAGCCAGTCACTGAGACAGACAAGATTATTTACATTTTCTGATGATAAAAAAATCTCTCCTCTTCTGTACAACATGACCAGCAAGAGAAAATAACCTTTCACAAGGTAGGTACACATGTTGCAGGTGTGGTCGAGAACCTCTGTGTAATAGAGGCCAGCTGTGTACTGCTGCGTGTTTGGACCAACACTCCAAGCGACAAGTGTCTCTATTGATGATGGCCCCTGCTTTGTATCAACACACACTGTTCTCAAACAAGTCTTCTTCCTGATCTGCATTAGATTATGTTGAAGCAGCAGGGCACACTTTTTCCTTGGTAGCTCTGAGGATGTTGCTTCCACAGATTTCTCTGCAACATCCCAACTTTCTTTAAGTTGATTAGTGATTGAGGCCCACTAACCAGCCACTAAGGAGCACAAGCCAGCACATCTTTTGTGCTGGTCCCAAGCCCAGGTAAATGGTGAGGGTTGTGTCAGGAAGGGCATCTGACATAAAGCCCTTTTGCCAAAACTATAATGCAAGTTCAACAAAGCAAAACAAAAGAATGTGATGAGTTGTATGGGAGGCTGGACACTAAAGGGGGCGAGAAGGACTTGCACTGGTGACACAGAGAGATCAGGCTGAAAAGGATGTGCAGCAGGTTAGGCTTGTTAAAGATAGGAATGGTAATGTTCTAACAAGTGAGGAGAGTGTGACGGGAAGATGGAAGGAGTATTTTGAGGAGCTAATGAATGAAGAGAATGAAAGAGAACGACGAGTAGAGGTCATAGAAACTGTGACCAGGAAGCGGGAAAGATTATTGAGGGTGAAGTTTGGGAAAACTCTGAAAAGAATGAAGGAGGGGGAAGCAGTAGGACCCGGTGACATACCTTTGGAGGTTTGGAAATGTCTTAGACAGACGGAAGTGAGTTTTTTTACTCAAATATTCAATGGTATATTTGAGGGTGATAAAATGCCAGAGGAATGGAGAAGTGTGCTGGTGCCCAATTTTGAGAACAAGGGTGATTCACAGAGTTAAAGCAACTAAAGGGGAATTAAGTTAATGAGGTACACAATGAAGACAGTGGGCACTGTGGAAGGATGTTAGAAATGCAGCTGTCAGGAAAAGACAAAGAGGAGATATATGGATGCAGTTAGAGAGGACATGGAGGTAGTTGGAGTGAGGACAGAGGATGCCGAGGACAGAGTGAGATGGAGGAGGATGATTCGCTGTGGTGACCCCTGAAGAGGGAAAAGGTGAAAGAAGTAGAAAAAGAGGAGAAGGAGAAGAAGAAAAAGAAGAAGTGATTGAGGCCAACACCTCACCCCCAGTCAGGTCTGGGTATGCACTTGAGATCTTAAAAAAAAGTTTTTAAAAGCAAAACAACTGGACTTCATTTGTAAATTAAGATGTTTTGCTTCTCATGAGGAGCTTTCTCAATTCAAAGAAACAAGGAGTGTGGGATTCAAGTTATAAAACTGTGGTGTTCTGTAAGCTTGCATAATGCAGATTGACACTTGCAGAGTGACCTCTCACGCTTCACAATAGAGGATTGTTAGGGTTAGTGTATCCTACGTTAGGGTAACTATATGTTACCCGATGTTAGGGTACCCTAACCATCCTCTTGTGATAAGTGACAGGTCAATCTGCATGTGTCAATCTGTATTATGCAAGCTTACAGAACACCACAGTTTTACAACTTGAATCCCACACTCCTTGTTTCTTTGAGTTGAGAAAGCTCCTCAGATGAGAAGTGAAGTGTCTTCAGTTACAAATGAAGTCCACTTGTTTTTGCTTTTAACCTTTTTTGGATTTACCATGTTCTGGATGACTGAGAATCTTCACCTATGCACTTGAGTTCTTTGAATCCTAGGTCTAATGCAGTAGCAATCTTCAGATAGTTAATGTTGGCATTTTGTTTGCGTGTCTCTGATCTCAAATCAGGCAGGATCATCATCAGAGCTCTCCATCATGAGAGATATGGTAAAAAGCAGGAAGGACAGCAAAGCACGAAACATACATTTGTCCTCCCAGAAATTCAGTCACATACCTGCAACAAGAAAAAGTCTAACCTAGTTCATTCAGATAGTATTGGGTTTGTATTCTTGTATTAACAAAAAAATGCCCATACTGTATATTTATGGTACATTTACACATACAGTACATTATTTCTTTCTTACAAGCAGGAAAAAAAGAAAAGAAGAAGAAGTAAAATATACCTGCAGGGTTCCAGGAGTGTTTCAGACGTCTGTAGTTTGTCCATTTCAGCTGTCGTTGGCATGGCGATCGGTCTTGTGTGTAATAAGGACGTGACTGAGTGGATATCCATTTCTGTAGACACTTTTGATCACGCCTAGAGTTGAATTCCATCTGGTTGGAACATTTTCTATGAACGATCCTTTCTTTTGTCTATATTCAGTTTGTTGTTCTAATTCTGTAGGATTTGATTATCTGTGTATAAAATGGCTCACAACTTTTCTGCATTTGGGGAGGACATTGTCTAACACTGTTCTGCAGAAGTACTGGGACAGAACTCTGGAAACAGTGCAGGGGACATGTTCAAAAGGCAGATTTCTCACAGCAGCCATCATGTTCCTTGTACTATCTGTGCTAAGTCTGTTTACTTTATGTGAAATGTTCCACTGCTGAGCAACATTAATAAAATGTTCTGCGCACATTTCAGCAATATGTCTCTCCTGTTTTCATTCCAGTCAGAGCATGTGACTGCAGCTTCCACACTGTAACATCGAGGTAGCTATGATTACCCAGATATGTCCAGTAGCCTCCAGTGAGAGCAACAGTTGGTATATGTTGTAATGCTGTTGCCTTTGGAGGCCTCTCTTTTGCGTACAGCTCATGAATTCTTCTTATGATGATGTCCGTGGAGGGAGGCTCATAGTATGTACGGTCATTTGTTGTGGTTCTAAGGACGTCACACAGACTGACATCTTCCACAATGCTATTTGGCATGCAATTTGTAGCTATCTACTTCAATAAGGCATTTGTTAGCCTGTCTTGCTTTTTCTTGTACTCCCACACATTGCATCCAGCCGGGTCTTCTCAAGCCTCCCTCCACTGTTTGTTACGGTGGGTGATTGGCTAGCATTGACAGCGTAATTAAAGTGATGTTTCAGGATTGAACTACTCCGGTGGTAAGACATTTCAATGTTGCAGTGCTTACAAATAACTTTATTTTTCTCCAATCCTCCGTCAGGAAGAGTTTTAAAATGAAAAATGCCCATGTATTTTTACCCTGGATGGTAGCACAATGGCTTAGTGGTTAGCACTGTTGCATCACCTCAAGAAGGTCTTGGGTTCAGTCCCTGGTTTGTACCTGAGGTCTTTCTGTGTGGGGTTTGTATATTCTCCTCATGTTTTTTTCCAGAAACTTTGGTTTTCTCCCACAGTTCAAAAACATGCATGTTAGGCTACCTCCAGGCACAGACATACCTTGCAAAAGAGATATGTGGTCTCTGTAAGATTTGTCTGGTAAAATAAAAGTTAATCCTAATAAATAAAATAATATAAACATCTGTTACATTTTTCCATGTTCTGTCCTTTCTGCTCATTTTTCCATATTTTACTTTCTACTAACAATTTTACCAACCCTACATTTGTATATGGCAATTTAGCTGCTTCCTTCTTTAATGGTCGCCACAGCAAACAAACTTGCACAAAGACCTGCTAACAATTTTTGGATGCCCTTCTTGATGCAACCACAGTGGAGCAGATGGGGGTTAAGGGCCTTGCAAATGAGTGAGGATGCAGATGTGGGGGCTTCATCTTCTTCACCCACATTTTGATATTTCGGTCAGCAAGGGATTTTGAACCAGTGACCTTCTAATCACAGGTTCACTTCTCTAACCTCTGCGCCACCCCTATGCATTTATATGCCATAAAGAAATATATATGTGAATACTGTATTGAGAATCATGAATGCAAAGAGTAACACGGTATAACTATTAAAATTTTGAGATCTTGTATGTTCATGTTGGAGAGCAGGATCAGCAGAGTGTATGTGTGAAAGAAAATAATTCTTACATCTTTGAGAACAGAATTGGAGCCTCTTATCTGAAAAGGCAGAGTCAGGGAAGATTTGTTTCAGCTTACAGGGCTCATGACCCATAATAGATTCCCTGAGGAGCTTATTTCTAGTGTAGTGGACTTTTATTGACTATTGCACAAAATTGATCTTATAGCTTAGAGTTTCTTTCTTCACCCATCTTTAGCAGAATAATAAAATACTTTATTATTTTACATTTTCTGGAAAATGATATTTTAATCATCTTCTGCTCTATTCATTACTTAATTTTAATTACTTTACGTTGTTTGACCAAAGTCCAAATAGATTTACCTAAAGACAAATGGAGTCAATAAAAACAGAGTTTTCACTGAAGGCTTGTTTTTTATTAACCATCTTCATATTTGGTTGACAACTGACTAGACCTGTCACAATAACAAATTTTGCTGGGTGATTAATTGTCTCAGAAATTATTGCAATAAATGATGATATTGTTTGAAATTTGACACTAATTAATAATTATGGTAAAATCTAAGAAGATATTTTTTCTCATCGTATTTTGTTCTGTATGTAGTACCTTTTTCCGACGATCGGATGGCAATTTGAGACTGTTTGAAACGAAGAATGGATACTGAGGGAGCGAGCAACATGTCTCTTCAAGAAAAATGGGAGGGAGGTGCTTTGCAGCTTTGACAAAATGGAGGATTTTCCCCAAGGTCGGCATGTTAGCTTAGCTCGTAGCTTAGCTTCTCAGCTTAGTTGCTTTTACTGATCTAAAAACACGATTTTGGACGTTTAAAACAGATTTTAAGCAGAAAAGAGAAAGGGAGGGTTCAGTAAAGAGCACTGGAGTTGAGCCTTGTCTTCTGTAGAAAGAGAGAGACACAAAGAAATGATAAAGCCTATAAATTAAAATGAGGTCGATAATTTTCATTCATCATGCGATTAATTGATTTATTCTTTATTGCGACAGGCTTACGACTGACCCAACATGATTTTTCTACTTTTATAACATTTTCTACTGCGTCAACATAGCTTCAGATGTCATTGATCCAGGAATCCCCTTTAAAAATGTTTGATTTAATCAAATGTGTTTTAGTCCACCATCTGCGGGTGCCATCTTTTCCCTTGTATTTTCTGTAGCAGATAATCATTTTAAAAACCAAAATCAGTGCTGTTGTAATTGCATGCTTTCAGAAAACACAGAATTTACAATGGAGCATTATTGTTAGTACAACTTCTACAGCTAAAAACACTATGGACACAGGCTGTACAGTGAGAAATGAATATTTGCGCTGGTGACACACAAAGACAAGCATCGGTGTCCTGGACTTCTTACCTGTTTGAGTCAGGGAAAAGCTGCTTTATTGTAGTGAGGAATGACAGTTCTCTTTTGAATAAGGTCTGATGGCATCTTTAAGCATTGTCATTTCAGATAGCATTCATCCACCTCCATGTTTTGGAGGACTTCAGTCACAGCAGAACTGGATCACTGAAAGATGGTGTCATTTACATTTTTCACCAGGCAGAAAACTGCTGGGACAAAAATTTGACCAGATTTTTGAGAACTGAACCAAACTATAGTTTAATTCAAATCAGTTTATTTATATAATAATAATAATAATAATGAATTCAATTTATAACGCGCTTTTCATTAGTGAAAATCTCAAAGCGCTACACACATTGAATGCTACACACATTCATACACCGGTAGCGGCAGACTACCATGCAAGGTGCTTTCCAGTCCTACCGGGAGCAACTCGGGGTTAAGTGTCTTGCCCAAGGACACAACGACACATGGTGTGGGGAACCGGGATTTGAACCGCCAACCTTCCGATCGGGGGACGACTGCCATTACCACTACGCCACGGCCGCCAAATCACAACAATGTTGTCTCAGGGCACTTTACAGAAACATTCACATACATAGAAAAGCCAATGAGTAAAGTTATCTATCTAAGGAAGCAGCAGATTCATTGAATCTTCACTTCATCACGTTCTCCATCCTGAGCAAGCCCAATGGCAACAGTGGAAAGTAAAAACTCCCTTTAAAAAAGGAAGAAATCTCCAGTAGAACCTGGCTCAGTACAAGTGGCCATCTGCTTTGACCGGCTGGGTAATCACCAGCGTTAACCATTTACCAGAAGTGTATGAGCTTTTTGCAGGTTACAAAGTGTGAAATATTCTCCATGACTGATTTGACCTATCCATCAGAGATCTTACAGAACATGATCTTACAGTACACATGACAACCTTTTTAGATTTTGGAGAGTTCCATATGGACTCTTGTCTGCTCATTCAGGATTACATAAATTAATGACTCTGCTTGGCAGCCTTTGAGGTGTTACTCACTATCTGAATGTTGGTGGTAACGTTTTATTTGTACATGATCTTAATCTGGGCAGCACGGTGGTGCAGTTGGTAGAGCTGCTGGCTCTCAGAGTGCAGATTGCCCTGCTTCAAATCCCGGTC
>JBBPBX010000997.1:0-25080 GCA_038048925.1 Garcialebias charrua | reverse complement strand
TGGATTATGGATGGATGGATGAATGGATGGATGGATGGATGGATGATAAATGGATGGATTATGGATATATGATGGATGGATGGATGAATGAATGGATGATAGAAGGATGATTATGGATGAATGGATGAATGGATGGATGATAGATGGATGGATTATGGATGGATGAATGGATGGATGATAGATGGATGGATGTAGCAGCTGCTGCTGCATCTTCCTGCTCCTAAAAGGCAACTGGTTAAATAATCACAGTCATGACTTACAGCTGAACATTATCACCTGCAGGCATCATGTTTTTACCTCTGTGTGTGTGTGAGTGGGTGCTCGCTTGTCTGTCTGTTAGTAAAATATCTCAGAAACCACTGGACAGATTCTCAAAGAGTAATTATTGGATGTACATGTAAAACTGAGTAACAGAGTCGACCAAATTCAAGATCAATGAGATAAACGTGGTCTGGATTTATTCACAACACAGTAACAAACTGTGTGTGAGGTCCAGTGCATTGAGTGGTCTGGAACAACGTCTCTACATTGAACCAAAACACATAGAACTCATTCTTAATGGAAAAGGGCCTTTGTTTAAACTGGCATGACAGAAAGCTGGTGATTATGCATTTTCAATTTTAATGCAGAAAGTGGTAAACATGAAACTGGTCAGCCTGTCTGCATGGAAGCACCAGTTCCTACAATAAGCTCACGGGTTTGTCCAGTTCTGTAACATCTGTCTTAAAGGTGGTTTTTAAAAAACACTGTTTTATGAGATGACACTTGAAATAAAATGTTTGAGGACCACTGGTGTAGAGGATCTGCTGACGGCTTCTCCTCCGTCTATCTTCATGTCATTACAGATGTCTTCATCCGTTCATGGCATTACAGATGTGTTCATCCGTTCATGTCAATACAGATGTGTTCATCCATTCATGTCGTTAGTTACAGATGTGTTCATCCGTTCATGTCATTACAGATGTCTTCATCCGTTCATGTCAATACAGATGTCTTCATCCGTTCATGTCAATCCAGATGTCTTCATCCGTTCATGTCAATACAGATGTGTTCATCCATTCATGTCGTTAGTTACAGATGTGTTCATCCGTTCATGTCATTACAGATGTCTTCATCCGTTCATGTCAATACAGATGTGTTCATCCATTCATGTCGTTAGTTACAGATGTGTTCATCCATTCATGTCGTTACAGATGTGTTCATCCGTTCATGTCAATACAGATGTGTTCATCCGATCATGTCATTACATGTATTCATCCGTTCATGTCATTACAGATGTGTTCATCTGTTCATGTCATTACAGATGTGTTCATCCGTTCATCTCATTACAGATGTGTTCATCCGTTCATGTCATTATAGATGTGTTCATCCGTTGATGTCATTACAGATGTGTTCTTCTGTTCATGTCATTACAGATGTGTTCATCCGTTCAGCTCATTACAGATGTGTTCATCTGTTCATGTCATTACAGATAAATTCATCCGTTCATGTCGTTACAGATGTGTTCATCGTTCATGCATTACAGATTTCATCGTTCATGTCTTACAGATGTGTTCATCCGTTCATGACATTACAGATGTGTTCATCTGTTCATGTCATTACAGATGTGTTCATCCGTTCGTGTCATTACAGATGTGTTCATCTGTTCATGTCATTACAGATGTGTTCATCTGTTCATGTCATTACAGATGTGTTCAACCGTTCATCTCATTACAGATGTGTTCATCCGTTCATGTCATTACAGATGTGTTCATCCGTTCATGTTATTACAGATGTGTTCATCCGTTCATGTCATTACAGATGTGTTCTTCTGTTCATGTCATTACAGATGTGTTCATCTGTTCATGTCATTACAGATGTGTTCATCCGATCATGTCATTAGAGATGTGTTCATCTGTTCATGTCGATACAGATGTGTTCATCCGTTCATGTTGTTACAGATGTGTTCATTTGTTCATGTCGTTACAGATGTGTTCATCCATTCATGTAGTTACAGATGTGTTCAGCCGTTCATGTCGTTACAGATGTGTTCATCCGTTCATGTCAATACAGATTTGTTCATCCGTTCATGTCTTTACAGATGTATTCATCCGTTCATGTCATTGCAGATGTGTTCATCTGTTCATGTCGTTACAAATGTGTTCATCCGTTCATGTCATACAGATGTGTTCATCCGTTCATGTCGTTACAGATGTGTTCATCCGTTCATGTCGTTACAGATGTGTTCATCTGTTCATGTCGTTACAGATGTGTTTATCCGTTCATGTCGTTACAGATGTGTTCATCCGTTCATGTTGTTACATATGTGTTCATCCATTCATCTCGTTACAGATGTGTTCATCCGGTCATGTTGTTACAGATGTGTTCATCCTTCGTGTCATTACAGATGTGTTCATCCGTTCATGTAATTACAGATGTGTTCATCCTTCGTGTCATTACAGATGTGTTCATACATTCATGTCATTACAGATGTGTACATTCGTTCATGCCATTACAGATGTGTTCATCCGTTCATGTCATTATAGATGTGTTCATCCCTTCATGTCATTACAGTTGAGTTTCATCCGTTCATGTCGTTACAGATGTGTTTATCTGTTCATGTCGTTACAGATGTGTTCATCCATTCATGTTGTTACAGATGTGTTCATCCGTTCATGTCATTACAGATGTGTTCATCCATTCATGTCGTTACAGATGTGTTCATCCGTTCATGTCATTACAATCGTGTTCATCCGTTCATGTCGTAACAGACGTGTTCATCCGTTCATGTCGTTACAGACATGTTAATCCGTTCATGTCGTTAGAGATGTGTTTATCCTTTCATGTCGTTATGGATGTGTTCACCCGTTCATGTCATTACAGATGTGTCCTTCCGTTCATGTCATTACAGATGTGTTCATCTGTTCATGTCATTACAGATGTGTTCATCTGTTCATGTCATTACAGATGTGTTCATCCCTTCTTGTCATTACAGATGTGTTCATCCGTTCATGTTGTTACAGGTGTGTTCATCCGTTCATGTCTTTACAGATGTGTTAATCTGTTCATGTCGTTACAGATGTGTTCATCTGTTCATGTCATTACAGATGTGTTCATCCGTTCATGTCATTACAGATGTGTTCATCCGTTTATGTCGTTACAGATGTGTTCATCCGTTCATGTAGTTACAGATGTCTCCATCCGTTAGTGTCAATACAGATGTGTTCCTCCGTTCATGTCAATACAGATGCGTTCATCCGTTCATATCATTACAGATGTGTTCATCCGTTCATGTCGTTACAGATGTCTCCATCCGTTAGTGTCAATACAGATGTGTTCCTCCGTTCATGTCAATACAGATGCGTTCATCCGTTCATGTCATTACAGATGTGTTCATCGGTATATTTCATTACAGATGTGTTCATCCGTTCATGTCATTACAGATGTGTTCGTCCAGTCCTGTCATTACAGATGTGTTCATCCGTTCATGTCGTTACAGACGTGTTCATCCGTTCATCTCATTACAGATGTGTTCATCCGTTCATGTCGTTACAGATGTGTTCATCCGCTCATGTCATTACAGATGTGTTCTTCTGTTGTTGTCATTACAGATGTGTTCATCCGTTCATGTTGTTACAGATGTGTTCATCCGTTCATGTCTTTACAGATGTGTTCATCCGTTCATGTCGTTACAGATTAGTTTATCCGTTCATGTTGTTACAGATGTGTTCATCCGTTCATGTTGTTACAGATGTGTTCATCCGTATATGTCGTTACAGATGTCTTCATCCATTCATGTCAATACAGATGTGTTTATCCGTTCATGTCAATACAGATGTGTTGATTCATTCATGTCAATACAGATGTGTTCATCCGTTCATGTCATTACAGATGTGTTCATCCGTTCATGTCATTACAGAAGTGTTTGTCAGTTCATGTCATTACAGATGTGTTCATCCGTTCATGTCATTACAGATGTGTTCATCCGTTCATGTCGATACAGATGTGTTTATCCGTTCATGTCAATACAGATGTCTTCATCCGTTCATGTCAATCCAGATGTCTTCATCCGTTCATGTCAATACAGATGTGTTCATCCATTCATGTCGTTAGTTACAGATGTGTTCATCCGTTCATGTCATTACAGATGTCTTCATCCGTTCATGTCAATACAGATGTGTTCATCCATTCATGTCGTTAGTTACAGATGTGTTCATCCATTCATGTCGTTACAGATGTGTTCATCCGTTCATGTCAATACAGATGTGTTCATCCGATCATGTCATTACATGTATTCATCCGTTCATGTCATTACAGATGTGTTCATCTGTTCATGTCATTACAGATGTGTTCATCCATTCATCTCATTACAGATGTGTTCATCCGTTCATGTCATTATAGATGTGTTCATCTGTTGATGTCATTACAGATGTGTTCTTCTGTTCATGTCATTACAGATGTGTTCATCCGTTCAGCTCATTACAGATGTGTTCATCTGTTCATGTCATTACAGATAAATTCATCCGTTCATGTCGTTACAGATGTGTTCATCCGTTCATGACATTACAGATGTGTTCATCTGTTCATGTCATTACAGATGTGTTCATCCGTTCGTGTCATTACAGATGTGTTCATCTGTTCATGTTATTACAGATGTGTTCATCTGTTCATGTCATTACAGATGTGTTCAACCGTTCATCTCATTACAGATGTGTTCATCCGTTCATGTCATTACAGATGTGTTCATCCGTTCATGTTATTACAGATGTGTTCATCCGTTCATGTCATTACAGATGTGTTCTTCTGTTCATGTCATTACAGATGTGTTCATCTGTTCATGTCATTACAGATGTGTTCATCCGATCATGTCATTAGAGATGTGTTCATCTGTTCATGTCGATACAGATGTGTTCATCCGTTCATGTTGTTACAGATGTGTTCATTTGTTCATGTCGTTACAGATGTGTTCATCCATTCATGTAGTTACAGATGTGTTCAGCCGTTCATGTCGTTACAGATGTGTTCATCCGTTCATGTCAATACAGATTTGTTCATCCGTTCATGTCTTTACAGATGTATTCATCCGTTCATGTCATTGCAGATGTGTTCATCTGTTCATGTCGTTACAAATGTGTTCATCCGTTCATGTCATACAGATGTGTTCATCCGTTCATGTCGTTACAGATGTGTTCATCCGTTCATGTCGTTACAGATGTGTTCATCTGTTCATGTCGTTACAGATGTGTTTATCCGTTCATGTCGTTACAGATGTGTTCATCCGTTCATGTTGTTACATATGTGTTCATCCATTCATCTCGTTACAGTTGTGTTCATCCGTTCATGTTGTTACAGATGTGTTCATCCTTCGAGTCATTACAGATGTGTTCATCCGTTCATGTAATTACAGATGTGTTCATCCTTCGTGTCATTACAGATGTGTTCATACATTCATGTCATTACAGATGTGTACATTCGTTCATGCCATTACAGATGTGTTCATCCGTTCATGTCATTATAGATGTGTTCATCCCTTCATGTCATTACAGTTGAGTTTCATCCGTTCATGTCGTTACAGATGTGTTTATCTGTTCATGTCGTTACAGATGTGTTCATCCATTCATGTTGTTACAGATGTGTTCATCCGTTCATGTCATTACAGATGTGTTCATCCATTCATGTCGTTACAGATGTGTTCATCCGTTCATGTCATTACAATCGTGTTCATCCGTTCATGTCGTAACAGACGTGTTCATCCGTTCATGTCGTTACAGACATGTTAATCCGTTCATGTCGTTAGAGATGTGTTTATCCTTTCATGTCGTTATGGATGTGTTCACCCGTTCATGTCATTACAGATGTGTCCTTCCGTTCATGTCATTACAGATGTGTTCATCTGTTCATGTCATTACAGATGTGTTCATCTGTTCATGTCATTACAGATGTGTTCATCCCTTCTTGTCATTACAGATGTGTTCATCCGTTCATGTTGTTACAGGTGTGTTCATCCGTTCATGTCTTTACAGATGTGTTAATCTGTTCATGTCGTTACAGATGTGTTCATCTGTTCATGTCATTACAGATGTGTTCATCCGTTCATGTCATTACAGATGTGTTCATCCGTTTATGTCGTTACAGATGTGTTCATCCGTTCATGTAGTTACAGATGTCTCCATCCGTTAGTGTCTATACAGATGTGTTCCTCCGTTCATTTCAATACAGATGCGTTCATCCGTTCATGTCATTACAGATGTGTTCATCCGTTCATGTCGTTACAGATGTGTTCATCCATTCATGACATTACAGATGTGTTCATCTGTTCAGGTCATTACAGATGTGTTCATCCGTTCGTGTCATTACAGATGTGTTCATCTGTTCATGTCATTACAGATGTGTTCATCTGTTCATGTCATTACAGATGTGTTCAACCGTTCATCTCATTACAGATGTGTTCATCCGTTCATGTCATTACAGATGTGTTCATCCGTTCATGTTATTACAGATGTGTTCATCCGTTCATGTCATTACAGATGTGTTCTTCTGTTCATGTCATTACAGATGTGTTCATCTGTTCATGTCATTACAGATGTGTTCATCCGATCATGTCATTAGAGATGTGTTCATCTGTTCATGTCGATACAGATGTGTTCATCCGTTCATGTTGTTACAGATGTGTTCATTTGTTCATGTCGTTACAGATGTGTTCATCCATTCATGTAGTTACAGATGTGTTCAGCCGTTCATGTCGTTACAGATGTGTTCATCCGTTCATGTCAATACAGATTTGTTCATCCGTTCATGTCTTTACAGATGTATTCATCCGTTCATGTCATTGCAGATGTGTTCATCTGTTCATGTCGTTACAAATGTGTTCATCCGTTCATGTCATACAGATGTGTTCATCCGTTCACGTCGTTACAGATGTGTTCATCCGTTCATGTCGTTACAGATGTGTTCATCTGTTCATGTCGTTACAGATGTGTTTATCCGTTCATGTCGTTACAGATGTGTTCATCCGTTCATGTTGTTACATATGTGTTCATCCATTCATCTCGTTACAGATGTGTTCATCCGTTCATGTTGTTACAGATGTGTTCATCCTTCGTGTCATTACAGATGTGTTCATCCGTTCATGTAATTACAGATGTGTTCATCCTTCGTGTCATTACAGATGTGTTCATACATTCATGTCATTACAGATGTGTACATTCGTTCATGCCATTACAGATGTGTTCTTCCGTTCATGTCATTATAGATGTGTTCATCCCTTCATGTCATTACAGTTGAGTTTCATCCGTTCATGTCGTTACAGATGTGTTTATCTGTTCATGTTGTTACAGATGTGTTCATCCATTCATGTTGTTACAGATGTGTTCATCCATTCATGTCGTTACAGATGTGTTCATCCGTTCATGTCATTACAATCGTGTTCATCCGTTCATGTCGTAACAGACGTGTTCATCCGTTCATGTCGTTACAGACATGTTAATCCGTTCATGTCGTTAGAGATGTGTTTATCCTTTCATGTCGTTATGGATGTGTTCACCCGTTCATGTCATTACAGATGTGTCCTTCCGTTCATGTCATTACAGATGTGTTCATCTGTTCATGTCATTACAGATGTGTTCATCTGTTCATGTCATTACAGATGTGTTCATCCCTTCTTGTCATTACAGATGTGTTCATCCGTTCATGTTGTTACAGGTGTGTTCATCCGTTCATGTCTTTACAGATGTGTTAATCTGTTCATGTCGTTACAGATGTGTTCATCTGTTCATGTCATTACAGATGTGTTCATCCGTTCATGTCATTACAGATGTGTTCATCCGTTTATGTCGTTACAGATGTGTTCATCCGTTCATGTAGTTACAGGTGTCTCCATCCGTTAGTGTCAATACAGATGTGTTCCTCCGTTCATTTCAATACAGATGCGTTCATCCGTTCATGTCATTACAGATGTGTTCATCCGTTCATGTCGTTACAGATGTCTCCATCCGTTAGTGTCAATACAGATGTGTTCCTCCGTTCATGTCAATACAGATGCGTTCATCCGTTCATGTCATTACAGATGTGTTCATCCGTATATTTCATTACAGATGTGTTCATCCGTTCATGTCATTACAGATGTGTTCGTCCAGTCCTGTCATTACAGATGTGTTCATCCGTTCATGTCGTTACAGACGTGTTCATCCGTTCATCTCATTACAGATGTGTTCATCCGTTCATGTCGTTACAGATGTGTTCATCCGCTCATGTCATTACAGATGTGTTCTTCTGTTGTTGTCATTACAGATGTGTTCATCCGTTCATGTTGTTACAGATGTGTTCATCCGTTCATGTCTTTACAGATGTGTTCATCCGTTCATGTCGTTACAGATTAGTTCATCCGTTCATGTTGTTACAGATGTGTTCATCCGTTCATGTTGTTACAGATGTGTTCATCCGTATATGTCGTTACAGATGTCTTCATCCATTCATGTCAATACAGATGTGTTTATCCGTTCATGTCAATACAGATGTGTTGATTCATTCATGTCAATACAGATGTGTTCATCCGTTCATGTCATTACAGATGTGTTCATCCGTTCATGTCATTACAGAAGTGTTTGTCAGTTCATGTCATTACAGATGTGTTCATCCGTTCATGTCATTACAGATGTGTTCATCCGTTCATGTCGATACAGATGTGTTCATCTGTTCATGTCGTTAGAGGTTTGTTCATGTCGTTACAGATGTGTTCATCCGTTCATGTCAATACAGATGTGTTCATCCGTTCATGTCAATACAGATGTGTTCATCCGTTCATGTCGTTACAGATGTGTTCATCCCTTCATGTCGTTACAGATGTGTTCATCCGTTCATGTCGTTACAGATGTGTTCATCCGTTCATGTTGTTACAGACGTGTTCATCCGTTCATGTTGTTACAGACGTGTTCATCCATTCATGTCATTACAGACTTGTTCATCCATTCATGTCGTTACAGACATGTTCATCCGTTCATGTCGTTAGAGATGTGTTCATCCTTTCATGTCGTTACGGATGTGTTCATCCGTTCATGTCATTACAGATGTGTACATTCGTTCATGCCTTGACAGATGTGTTCATCTGTTCATGTCATTACAGATGTGTTCATCCATTCATGTCATTACAGATGTGTTCATCCATTCATTTCGTTACAGATTAGTTAATCCGTTCATGTCTTTACAGATGTGTTCATCTGTTTATGTCGTTACAGATGTGTTCTTCCATTCATGTCAATACAGATGTATTCATCTGTTCATGTCATTACAGATGTGTTCATCCATTCATGTCATTACAGATGTTTTCATCCGTTCATGTCGTTACAGATGTGTTCATCCATTCATGTTGTTACAGATGTGTTCATCTGTTCATGTTATTACAGGTGTGTTCATCCGTTCATGTCTTTACAGATGTGTTAATCTGTTCATGTCGTTACAGATGTGTTCATCTGTTCATGTCATTACAGATGTGTTCATCCGTTCATGTCGTTACAGATGTGTTCATCCGTTTTTGTCATTACAGATGTGTTCATCCGTTCATGTAGTTACAGATGTGTTCAGCCGTTCATGTCGTTACAGATGTCTCCATCCGTTAATGTCAATACAGATGTGTTCCTCCGTTCATGTCAATACAGATGTGTTCATCTGTTCATGTCATTACAGATGTGTTCATCCGTATATTTCATTACAGATGTGTTCATCCGTTCATGTCATTACAGATGTGTTCGTCCAGTCCTGTCATTACAGATGTGTTCATCCGTTCATGTCAATACAGATGTGTTCATCCGTTCATGTCATTACAGACGTGTTCATCCTTTCATGTTATTACAGATGTGTTCATCCGTTCATGTCGTTACAGATGTGTTCATCCGCTCATGTCATTACAGATGTGTTCTTCTGTTGTTGTCGTTACAGATGTGTTCAGCCATTCATGTCAATACAGATGTGTTCATCCGTTCATGTTGTTACAGATGTGTTCATCCATTCGTCTTTACAGATGTGTTCATCCGTTCATGTTGTTACAGATTAGTTCATCCGTTCATGTCGTTACAGATGTGTTCATCCGTATATGTCGTTACAGATGTGTTCATCCGTTCATGTCGTTACAGATGTCTTCATCCATTCATGTCAATACAGATGTGTTTATCCGTTCATGTCAATACAGATGTGTTGATCCGTTCATGTCAATACAGATGTGTTCATCCATTCATGTTATTACAGATGTGTTCATGTTTTTTTTCCTTTATAGATGGCCTCCCTTCTCACCTTACAGCCATCCTCTTCACACCATTATGAATTTTTTTAAATAATAGGATAGAAAGAAAGGAAAGACGGAAAGTCAGACTACAAAATATAATAAATATACACAAAGAAAGCACAAGGCAAATACACCCAACCGCTGTCTGTAAACCTGCAAAGAACGTGACAGAACACAACAAAATACATAAGTATAAAAGACTTAGAATATTCATGGCTTTGCAGTAGATTTCTATAAATATATATACCTATACCTACATATATATACATACATTCTGTATACTGTACATGCATATGCAGTCACATATACATCTACATATCTACATACAATACCCACATATACATCCCTGCATCTATTTGTGTGTGGTTGTGAGCATGCATAAGTGTATAAGGCTTCTCTAATAGAACATTCAATAGTGACCGCAAAGTATCAGAGACCCGACCCCCAAGACCCGAGGCAGACAATGGAAGGACCAGAGCCCAAGACCCCAAGAGGGACCCTGAGCACGGATCCCCCAGGGCCACCCGGACAGAACGAGCCACTCACCCACCCCCCAGATCCGACTACTGTATAGGGGAGAACCGGGAGAGCCCCACCAGCGACTACACACAATGACCCCCTGCGGCCTACAGCGACATACTCACAGGCCCCCGCCGGAACCTGCTGCACCGACGTAGCCCCAGGCCCAGGCACCAAGGCCTGGGAACTGAGGACGCACACTCCCCAGGTCCAGGCCCAACAGGACAAGAGGACCCGAGCCCCAACAGGCAGCCACCAGGCCGAACACACGCCCAAGCTCCCAGCCCCAGACACCGAGGACCCCAAGCATGCCGGCAGTCAAGGGCACATCCCACTAGGGGGCTGTGTGGCAGGGGCGCGACAACAAGCTGCCCCAGCTGTATCAGAGAGGGGGCAGTCTAAGTCCTGCCTGACACATAGCCATTCATACACAGACACAATCACGCAAACCCACCCTCATCCTCATCCTCACTCAAAGACGTACAAGAACGACACATTCCATTCATATTCCCAATACGAACTCTATACCCCCCAGGTCCAAGACATGTACCTGCCCCCTACATGGGGCAGCCCACGCCTAAACCCAGGAGGTAGGCCCATTCATTCTGGGGCGGAGAGGAGCCTACATCCAAGATCCGGCTCAACCAGCGCCCAGCCGACAGGACAGGACACCCGATTCCAAACAGCCCTAAAGAGGGCGCAGCGCCAGCCCCGCCCCACGGCAAACCCCCAGGCCCCGAACCCCACCATGGTCCAGGACAACACCTGACGGCCTGCCCTTCCCCCGGACCCCACCCCCGGAATGGCAGCCAGGGAACCAGGGGGTAGCAAGAGAGAAAAAAAAACACAAGACACCGACACACACACACCCCCGCCCCCAGATGTGCTGTTGATGTGTGTTGTTGTAAAGTGCAATTAAAAAAGGAAAGAAGAAGGAGCAGAGGCTGGCATAATGCCAGTTTCCCCTCCACCCCATCTCTAATCCAAACCCTTACTGTCTAAATGCATCATTGGAAGTGAGCACAGGCACAGGGGGCGCAGATGTGTTCACGTTGATTCAGCAGTATGATTTGTGCACACCACATTAGTGTTTCAAACCTTTGATCACATGTTTTTTACCGATCAGAACTGCTAAAGTAACTCTGTGGTGAAGCTAAAACTTCACAGGTGGATGTGAATGACCTCTACAATGCCTGACTGCACTAACTCAATGACTGCTTTGTTACAGTGGAGAACTTAAGGGAAAACACAGAGGTTCTGTCAAATCCGACGACAAACCAAGGTGGGCAGGGATGACGTTCGCTCTGTGTGCATTTATCCTCGATGTCATTGAAAGAAATGTTTTTATTTTAAGGCCCGGCAGATTCTGAGTCACTGTCATTTTAACACCTGCGTGACAAGATGTCTGGATGATGATGCTTATAACTTGTAATTTACTTCTTTGTGAATTACAACATGTAACATAATCACTAGTAATGTGCACTTTAAGTTGTTTGCATGTGACAATAATGGTGTTAAATTGTCGTTTTTAATGCAAAATTCTTTTTTCTCAGTGACTCCCAGAAAGGAAGACAACTGGTGGATGTGGCTTTTGCTGGGGGTGTCATCTCTCGTGTTGATTGTCCTGCTGATCATTTGTGCTGTTCTGAAAAGCCGATGTCGCAGAAGCAGAGGTAAACGCCTCATCGTTTTGGGTTTGAAACTTTTGGTAATCTTATCGTGATAATCTACCGATTATAGATGGATTTTGTGGAAGCAACAAATGGTGCAAGATGAAACGTGCTTTTAAAATGAGAAGGCCCAGTGCGATCACATGAACAGCAGTTTTCTCTGATTATTTTCATCTGCATTTTGAAGAAGAAATGAAAACTATGTAGAATCACTTTTTTAATTAGACAGACGAAAAGACGGAAAGTTGTGCAGGCATCAACCTGTCAGGTTGGGGGGTGAGCTGAGTGAGCAGGCGGACTGTGGTTTAACAGAGGAGCGTGAGACAAAGCTAAATGTGAGTGAAGTTGTCTACCTCCTGCTCTATGTGGTTTAATGAAGATGCACAAAGACTTGAAGTTTAAAGACATACACTTCCAGGAGGAAGACCTCAGGGCAGAAGCAGCAGACCTGCAGCCCCTAACAAACATCTAGTCGTTATGTCACACTGAATACAAAACTTATTCTCTGGTGTTTCAGTCTTTTTCAGAGACTCATGTACAACTCTTTAGAAAACCAAATAATCATTCTTAAAAAGAAAAAACATGAATCAATTCTTAAACCTTCATGACTTATCTGAACGTGTGAATAAAAGCTGATGTAAGTACATTAACTATGTCAGAGGGGCAGCAGACCTACATGAGGTCTGACCACAGCCGATGGCCGAGGAGGATGTGGAGCAGACAGAAGTAGAACAGTCTGCTGCCGCCCACGTGAAGAAGATGTGGGAAATATTGTTAGTAAAGAGTTGAAGATGATGTTGAGGAGTCATGTCACGCTTTAAAGATATGATGAATTACTCAGATAACCTGCAAAAAACTACAGAAAACTGACATGCAGCTGATAGCTTTAAAAATTAAACTAGAGCAACTGCATTTCCTGCGAAAATGCAGTGTTAAAGCTTATTGCAGAAGAACGTGCTGAAAAACAGCTGAAATTAGCAACAAAAAACATGTAGCTAAAATGGAAAAAAAAAGCCAAAATTAGCAAAAGAAAGCAGAAAAAACACATATGTGTTCAATTAGGTTTACATAAGCAGAAATGAGCACCAAAATTAGGAAATCAACAAAAAAAAAAAAAAATGAAATTAGCAAAAAATTATTATAAAGTAGCTGCAGAAAGAAGTTATGATAATGAAGCAAAGGAGCTGAAATGAGCTAAAAAATGTGGAATTAACTGAAAACGCTAAACTTTGCATAAAAACAGCTAAATATAGCTGAAATAGCAGAAAAAGATGAAAATACCTGATAATATTTGAAAGGAGCATAAAGTCAAAGTCAAAGTCAACTTTACTGTCAAAACTACAATATGTACAGGACATACATAGGATTGAAATTGCATTTTTCTCAGTCGCTCGGTGCAACAGTAACCATTTAAACACTAAAACACTGAAACATTTAATAAACATAAGCATAAAATGAAATAATAAAAGTAAAAGTGTAATACTGTCCTGAGTTTTTGCATAGTAGTTTTTGCATAGTAGTAGTATGAAAGTATGAAAAAGTTACACCAACACTAAAACACTAAACATTTAATAAACATAAGCATAAAATGAAATAATAAAAAGTGTAATACTGTCCTGAGTTTTTTGCATAGTAGTATAAAAGTATAAAAAGTATATCTATAAAATAAAATGAAAGTTCTGGCATTGACATTTGTAATAGAGTGACAAAGCAGCATATGAAGTTTATGTACACAGTATATGTATGAGGTAGTTGATATTGGTATAGAGGTAAAGTGGCAAGTGCATAACAAGTTGAAATTAGCAGAAATAAGTTAACTAGGCTGAAAGCAGAAAAAAAACTTGGATTTATCTTAAAATAGATTAAATCAGCTTAGAATGTTCTTTAAAAAAGTAGCTGAAACGGCAGAATAAGCTTAAATTAACATAAGAAAGCAAAAAGAACACATTTTCCCATTAGGCTGAAAGAAGCAGAAATGTAGCCTGGTTAAAACCAGACCCTTGTCCTTCACTTTGCTTCGTACTAGGGGTCTGGACTTTCTCCATAGGGAAACAATTCTTGCTGTGCAGTGAAGGGAAATGAGAATTGAGCGGAGCTGTGCAGGAAGGCGAGGGCCAGGCTAGCAGAAATGAGCAAAGAAGTAGAAATTATCAGAAAAAAGCTGAAATTAGAAATAACAAAACAGCTGAAAAGTAGCTAAAATGCAGAAAGAAGCTTATATCACACAAAGAAAGTATAGAGAGAGCACATTTTTGCTGAATTAGGCTGAAAAAGTTTAAATGAGTACACAAATAACAGCTGAAATAGAAAAAGCTGACACTGGCAGAAATAAACTGAAAGAAGCAGAACAAGCTGAAAATAACAGAAAGAAGTTAGAAGAAGCACAAAAATGTTGTAGTTAGCATAAATAATCTAAAAGGAGTACAAAACAGTTGAAAAAACAGCTGAATTTAGCTGAAAGTAGATGAAAAAAAGTTAAAATTTGCACATGGAAGCTGAAAGAAGCTGAACTGGAACCGAATGTGAAAGGAGCAGTAAAAAGTTGTAAACACATCTAAAGATTTGAAGGATGTAACATGAACTCAAATCATATTCTATGAAAAACAAATGGTAGAAAAGTCAAAATATTTCGAAAAGCTAAAGTTGCACTAACACCAAAAGCCATGTCACCCTTCTACTGAAAGAGCTGAACATTTTGATCTATGATTTGTTGAAATAGCACAAAAATTTTTGAACAAGAAATGTGAAAAATGTACAGAAGAAAAATGGATCAAGAAACGTTCACACTATCAATCATAGAAACATAATGGGTCAAGCAAAGAAAGCACAAGAAGTTTGTCTGCCACAGAACCCATTTTATTACAAAAATATAATAATGCTCGACCGACCCCATCAAATTTAATATGTTTATAAAATAATTGCCCTTAAATTAGATCTACAGCACATCATGTAATAAAACAATCTCTGTTACAAATCTGTTAAAAATTTGTGCTCAATATTAAAACTTGAGTATGTGGAAATTAATATTTTACACAAACACACTCCCATCATTTATCTTTGCTTTTGTAAAGATAAAAAAAAAAATCCAGGTGAAAGTGAATATATTTTAAACATTGGCTTTAAATCAAATAATATTTTAGCAATCTGTCATGTCTTTTCAACAACAAGTACATATTTTATATTTAAACTATTTGTAATTTAGCCTAATAAAGATCTGAAGCTTTTAGTGCAAGTTCAGTTGAAATTTTATTTTAGTTAAATGAAATTTTGACAGCAGATTGATGAAGTCATTGAATAAACAGTTTAATAAATATTAAAGTATAGAGGGTCAAACCTTCATGTAGCCACACCTAGATAAAACAATATATTTATCAGATATGTTTTTATTGTGTTCCTCTGAAAGGCAAAACGTGCGCGAACAATATTAAATCTTTTAGAATTTGACAACTTTTCCATTAACTTGCTCGTGCTCCTGTCTCCGTGTCTTCAGAGGACCCTGTCTACATGAACACGCGTCCTGTGATGAAGCAGCCGTCTCCTCGGCCTGCGCAGCTGGGGGGCAACCTGAAGACTGTCCCCTGCTCTCTGGTCCTGACCCCCAGTGCCCCCAGGCGATACGAAGAAGGAAAACGGAGATACAAACACTGACAGAGACAACAGGAAACCTTCAACCCACTCCTATCTGGCCCAAGGCACTCATTCTTTTTTATATTATTTTACAAAGTCCAAAGCTGATTTGGCTACTTTGTAAGATGGTAGTGATGATACGTTCAGTGACACGGTGCATTCAATTATCCTCGGAAGGTGGACATCTGATTTTAATGACTTTTGACACATGGTAGGATTTGATTATTTCTGCGCTCAGTGACCAGGCTACTATCATCAGCACCAGCTCCTGTATTTTTTTATATATTACCGTATATTAATTCAAGTAGTAATGGGTCGTTTGAAAGATGCCCCCCCCCCCATGGTGACATTATTTACATGAATGCTCCTACAAGCATCTTGCAGATGTTGGATGTTGTCTAGCACGGTGCACTAAGATTCATAAGTGGCTGTAACTACCATACCCACCACTGCACCCTGTATTCACTGGTTAACTGGACATCAATAACTTCATGTAGACTCTCTCACTGGTACATTTTCATCTTTAAATCACTTCTTGGTGTGCTGCCTTCATACATCTCCTCCATGTCACTCCCTCAGCTACAGCGTGCACTCTCAAGACATCATTACCTGCAGTGTCCCCGAACTGAACTTGACAAAAGGGCCTTTTCCGCTCCTGTTTCCTGGAACACCTTATAAAACAACTTGAAGCTCTCAACCTTGACCTCTCTAAGGGATTTCAAACATCTGTTAAGTTCATGGCAAAAACCAACGCAGACATGTTCTTGTTTTTAGTATTTTACACCACAACTGTTAGGGACCACTCTGCCAAGTGTGGAAAATATATACTGTACATGGACAGAGTTATGAGGAAGGCAAACAAGATTATAGCAGACAATACAATAAGGTCCTCATTTGAGTTGCTTCCTTCAGGGTGAAGGTACTGCCATCCTTTGTTCTCAAGAAGCAGGACAAAATGTTCTTTCATACCACAAGCGATTAAATCATTAAACAGTAAAAAGGCATCATGAATTACTGAGCTCAGACTTCTTTGCTGTTTATGATGGATGTAATGTCATGTTTGTACATGTATGTCCTTTATATAAATACCTGCTGACAATGGTGCAAACCTATTTCCCCAGGGGACAAATCAATCAATCAATCAATCAATCTATCTATCTATCTATCTATCTATCTATCTATCTATCTATCTATCTATCTATCTATCTATCTATCTATCTATCTATCTATCTATCTATCTATCTATCTATCTATCTATCTATCTATCTATCTATCTATCTATCTATCTATCTATCTATCTATCTATCTATCTATCTATCTATCTATCTATCTATCTATCTATCTATCTATCTATCTATCTATCTATCTATCTATCTATCTATCTATCTATCTATCTATCTATCTATCTATCTATCTATCTATCTATCTATCTATCTATCTATCTATCTATCTATCTATCTATCTATCTATCTATCTATCTATCTATCTATCTATCTATCTATCTATCTATCTATCTATCTATCTATCTATCTATCTATCTATCTATCTATCTATCTATCTATCTATCTATCTATCTATCTATCTATCTATCTATCTATCTATCTATCTATCTATCTATCTATCTATCTATCTATCTATCTATCTATCTATCTATCTATCCTTCCATCCATCCATCTATATAATGTATAGTATTATAGTATAGTAAGCTATATTGTATAGTATTTTACACCATTTTATGTTGTAGCTGATTTTTTTGACACATTTTTGCTGTTTTTGTTTAATTTTTATGTCATTTCTTCTATTTACTTTTCATTTGATGTGATTTTTTAATATGATTGTCTATTGTTATCTGTACCTCATCTGTGCTCTTTGTTTAAAGCAGGTCTCTCTTGTAAATGAGTCCTTGTGGCTCAATGAGACTAACCTGTATAAATAAAGGTTGAATGAATTGAAGCTGAAGCTTACCAATGACAGTCACGTGATCAATGACGTCCGAAGCGTCAGTGCCAAAGTTATGTCACTGATCTGATATCTGCTTGAGGAATTTCAGTCCATCAGTGGCTGGATATGTGGTGTTTTGGTAGCTCAAAATATAAGACACCAGTCAGTGACATAAAGCCAGCCTGATGTGTTGTATGTGTTTAGTTTACCAGTTCATAATCACTTTCATCCCACAAGCATCATTCTAAACTGGTATTGTGTTTGATAAGATATGATGTACGTACTGTATTTTAAATAATTTTAAAAATCTGTGTTTACAAATGTCAAAAAGTCACAAGCAAAGGGGCATCATGCCATGCCACTTGTTTATTCATCAAGTTTATGTATTCATCAAATAACCATAACTTTATTCTGTCACCTACAAAACAATAAATGTTCCACTCACCTCAGTGACTGTTCATATCAGAGAAACGTCTCAGCTGTCAACTCGTTGGACAGCCACGATGAAGAGGTTCATTTCAAGCAGCTCTATATCATTCATCATGATGTCACATTTGAACTTAATTGGACTCCATGAATCTGCCCCCACACCTCGACCCCACTGAGCACCATTTACCTTTATCACGTGAACAGCTAGTTCTGGATGTCAATAACAAACTGGTTGATCCACTGCGTGCTGTTAATAAGACTGAGTTTACTGCAGCTCCGCAGACTAAAGAAGTCTTTTGGATAAAAAATGAAACGTTTCAACAAGTTTTTTATTTTATTTTATTGTATCCGTCAAGAGGACCTGATTTAACTTTGTTAGATTTTTCTACCTGGATTATTGAGCATGCATCAGGATAGCAGCTCTATACTTTTGACCACAAGAGGTCGCCAAAGAAGGCAGAGTTGAAAAGCATCGAGCTATTAGCGCTTTTTTTATTTTTTTATTTTTTAGAAACAATTGTTTCTTAAAAAAAGCGCTCATAACTCGATGCATTGAACATTGTTTTCACTCTGCAAACATTGAAGCTTAAGCTTCAATGTTTCAAAAAGCTCCATCGTTCAAGCACCAAAGCAACATATTGATGCATACATGTTCATTATTAGTGGTTGAAGTGCAATGTGTGTATGACTAATTTATTAAGAGGAAAAACATCCATCCAATATCCAACAAAGTTCAGTCAGGTCCTCTGGACGGTTCTTTTTACTGAAACCTTTTGTCTTTCATCCAAAATACTTCATCAGTCTGAGGAGCTGTGGCTCCTTTATTTCACTGATGAAGTCTTTTGGATAAAAGCTGAAATGTTTCAACAAAAAGAAACTGTTCAGAAGACCTGCTTTGCTGGATTTTCTACCTGGATTATGAGCATGAATCAGGATGTTTTGATCTATATATTATCTTTATCCACTTCTTTCTTTCCAGGTTACGGGGGCCACTGGTCACTGTGAAATTAAAAGAAATTACAGCTGCAACTATGCCTTTTTTGCCCTATAGTCATAGTGGACTTTAAGGCCGAGGCTGTTTTAAGATAAATGATAATTACCTAACAATAAAGTTCATGCTCAATAATCCAGGTTCCAGATACCTGGATTATTGAGCATGAACTTTCTTGTCTTGAACCACTTTGGCTGTGGCTGCCTGCCTGGGAGGAGTCGACGAGGGACAGGACGGCCTCCAGAAACCATCTTGACTCCAGCAAACTGGTTGGTCCACATAAGTTGTTTACTTGGTGGGGGAACAGCATGCTGGAACTACTCAGACTGATGAAGCCCTCTGGAGTGAGGGTGAAACGTTTCTACTAAAAAAGAAACTGTCCAGATGACCTGATTGAGAATTATCAGATAATTACCTAACACGTCGTTGCCTTTCAATTGATCAGTTGTTTCAATTTCTTGTTTGACTTGGATCTTGGGAACTCGGACTTCCAAGAAAAACACACCATAATGTATTATTACTGTATTATTATGTAGTTTGTTTTCCCATATACGTAATAAAGTTACAGCCATGCTTGTTTCAGATTGACTTCAAAATATTGTGGCAAGAAATATTTGTGTTTGTAAGTGTGTGCCTGTTTTTACAATTAATATAACAAAGAAATAACAAAGAATAACAAAGAAAAAAAAATAGCATCAACATGGACTAGAAATGGATACGTCTTTATCAAAGCAAAGGAAGGGTCTCAGCCTAAAATGATAAAAGAACTGACGGATCTGGATGAATTCAGGAGATGAAAATTACAAATCAATGAAACAACTCACAATGGATAAAATATACAGTGAAATGAACAAATACATTAGAACATGACAACATACGAAGACTCAGAAGCTAAAATATATAATGTTGAAAATGTGATTGATGCAAATTTTTTTCCTGTAATAAAAGATAGCGAATATTATAATGAAGAGCAGTTTAATGACATCAATATATCAAATGGAGTTCTCTCCATTATTCACTTTAATAGCAGAAGTATAAATGCAAACATATCCAAAATAACAGATTACTTAAAACAATTAAATAGAACTTTTACGATAATAGCGCTGTCAGAGACATGGCTTAATGATGATAACACAAGTAATATTCACATCGAGGGGTATGAATTATATCATATGAACAGAAATAATAAAAGAGGTGGTGGTGTCGCACTATTTGTCAATAATGAAATAAAATGTAAATTAAATAATGAAATGTCAATAATAGTTGATAATATTATGGAAATGATAACAATAGAAATTATAAACAAAAACGATAAAAACATAATAATAAGTTGTGTATATAGATCACCAGGAGCAAATATAGAAATATTCACTGATAAAATCTTGGAACTAATGGAGAAGAGTTTTAATAAAAATATTTTTTTGTGTGGAGACTTTAACATTGATATGGGAAATAAAACAGATTCAAATAACATAAGCACATTTATAAACTCAATGTACAGTTTAAATATGTATCCATTGATATCAAAGCCAACAAGAATTACAACTCATAGTGCCACAATAATTGATAATATTTTCACAAATATAACAAATGGGGATGTGATAGGTGGTATCTTAACGACCGACTTAAGTGATCATTTACCAGTTTTCACAATCTTTAAAAATGATCAAAATATCACAAAAGCAGTCACAACGAAGAAAAAAATCATAAACACATCAAAAAAAGTTTTGGAAAAATTGAAAGAGGATCTGGATAAACAAGACTGGAATGATGTGTATGTTGATGATGCGAACAGAGCATATGATGAGTTTATGAATATCTTGGAAACCCTGTATGTAAAGAATTGTGTGCAAACAAATTACACAAAGAGAAATACGAATGATCAACCATGGATGACAAAAGGGTTAAGAAATGCATGTAAAAAAAAGAATTATTTGTATTCATGTTTCTTGAAATTACGAAGTCAGAGCGCAGAAGAAAAATATAAAAAGTATAAAAATAAATTAGTAGGGATTATAAGGAAACATAAGAAAGAATATTATAGTAAATTATTAGATAAAACTAATGGTGATATGAAAGCAACATGGCGAGTAATGAATGGTGTACTGAAGAATCATAAAGCAAAAACTGGTATTTCAAAATATTTTGTAAAAGACAACGATGAAGTTCATGATGAAAATGAAATTGTTAATGGATTTAATCAATATTTTGTAAATGTTGGATCAAGCCTTGCAGCTAAGATACCAAAAGTAGATAAAAATATGATCCACTCAATTACAGGTTGTGCAAATAGTATTTTCCTAAATGGAACTAACAAAGAGGAAATAATGAATGTAGTAAAACATCTTACAGACAAGAGATCGAAAGACTGGGTGGACATGGATATGATGTTTGTAAAGGACATAATGAGCCATATTATTGAGCCGTTCACATACATATGTAACTTATCATTTTCAACAGGAATTTTTCCAGATAATATGAAAGTAGCTAAGGTCGTTCCTCTTTTTAAAAATGGTGATAAATGTGTATTCAACAATTATAGACCTATATCCTTGTTACCACAGTTTTCAAAAATTCTTGAAAAACTATTTGTGAACAGACTAGACCAATTTATAGATAAACAAAATATTCTAAGCAACAGTCAGTATGGGTTTAGATCAAAAAACTCTACATCAATGGCTCTCATGGAATTAATGGAACAAATAACTACTGCTGTCGATCAAAAACAACATTGTATCAGTATCTTTGTTGATTTAAAAAAAGCATTCGATACTATTGATCACACCATTCTCCTTGAAAAACTGAACAAATATGGTATTAGAGGACCAGCATTACAGTGGGTATCTAGCTACTTAAAAAATAGGAAACAATTTGTACAAATAAATGATGTAAGATCTGACCTCTGTAATATCACATGTGGAGTTCCCCAAGGCTCTGTACTTGGACCAAAGCTTTTTATTTTATATGTGAATGACTTGGTAAATGTGTCAGGACTCCTTAAATGTGTACTTTTCGCTGATGATACCACTTTTTTCTGTTCAGGTGAAGATATAGAACAAATGTTAGAATTGATAAAGACAGAATTTGTCAAGATACAAACTTGGTTTAAAATAAATAAATTATCATTAAATCTAGAGAAAACTAATTACATGATATTCGGTAATAAAAAGAAAACTGTTGATGTTCCACTCAAAATTGAGGATGTTGAGATTTGTAGAGTGTAGTGGACATGACCTTGTCCACTTTTAAGACACCTGTGTACTTTTGAACTGTCCAGTGATGACCTTTACTGACCACTCAGTAAAGCAAGACATTTACTACAAAATCATTCATTTAGCTATAATCTGATAAATATAGTCACCAAAAGAGACTATTTCTATCTTTGATTTTATTCTAATGTGATCAAAAGAATAACTTTTGTCATTTTCATGATGTGTGCTTTAAGCTGTGTTATTCTTTGAGAGTTAAACTGTGTTTCACTGCTGTGTTAAAGGGAAATATTGGGTCACAGAGACCCGACTGTTTTGTTTAGAAATAAGAAGACAGTTTAATCATGAACAAGGCTCCAGCTTTCTCTGTCTGTTCCCTAAACAAAGCTCTCTCTGCTCTGGCTGACCTTGGGCCTGATAAGGCAAGTCCACTCCTCTCTTTGTTCCTGCTTTTTAAGTTCTTACTGTGCGAGAACGCTTGGAGAGTTTGCTGGGAATTTTAGAAGAAATGTGAACCTTTCCCAAGAGCTGGGTACGTTTTGGTCAAGAGCTAACGACCTGCGTCTTCAACTAAGGACTGATAACAGGCCGTTATGAGTCCACCTCGAACGAGCGTTTGTTATTCCTTCCTGGAATAAATTATCTTGAGCCAAGAAACCACGACTGCCACGACTTTTGCCGATGAAAGCGAGTATCACCGACACCGACAAGGTAAACACGCGTGGAGTCCAGCTTGGACTTGCGGGACCGACGACTCGTCAGTCTAAAGTTGACCACAGCTCTTTACCAGAACCAAGGCGGACGTCTTAAGGTAAAGGAGCAGCTGTTTGCTTGCTGGAGGTGTGATGATATCTTAGCTGGACGCGTACAGAAGAGTGTCATCTGGTTTCATAAATGCAAGATAAACTTCCTCTCTTAACCTCCCAATTCTTCTTAAATCTTTCCTCCTACTTTTTCCCCTCTCAATCTAAGCCGGAAACTATTTTAAGTTTAAAGAGCCCACAGACTAAATATGTTAACATCCAATATTGAAGTCTGTTGTGTTGAATTTAAGTGTGCTGACGTTTTAATTTGAAAGAAAGTGAAATCATGTCAATCAAGTGTAATGGTGTTAATTTAGTTGATTTATTTTAAATAAATGATAGTGTCTCTTTGACATATCAAACTAAGTTAACGTCTTTGTCACTTAATGGCTCTGTTTATTTATCCATCATAAAGATCACAGAGATATTGGGTAAACTGAAAAAGAACAGAATCCGTGAATTTACTATTCAATCTGAATAAGTAGATTAATTAAGGATAAAGAGGTCAGTATTAATATTGACCTCCTCAAAATTCTTACAATATATATATATATATATATATATATATACAGGAAGCCCTCGAGTTACGTCAGGGATTGGGACCTACGGGTGTGACTTAGGTCGATGTTGTCGTACCTCGCGGACCAAAAACACCTGCCTGTCGTAGGTCCGCGTTTCTGACATAGGTCGCGGCTATACCGCTAACGGAGCGCCGCACACATATTTAATGGCATGAGACTGAACAAGCAGACATACTAGGCCATAAACATGCACAGAACTGTACAGTAAATGAATACAGTACTGTACAATAAATAAAAAATATAATGTCTTACTTTGAGCTGGTCAAAGCCTGCCTTCGTCTTTTAGCATCAGCTCGCACCCGTCCGAGCTCCCCCAGCTTCCTTACGCTCCACACGCACACACGTGGTCAAAACTGTTTAAAAGAATGACTGTTAGCTTCTTAACTTCATACATTTGGAGCCAGAAAAAAAAAACCGTTTCTCCGCGATGTTCCTCCATCCAAAACAAGCTCGGCGTTAGCTACGGTTAGGCCCCGCCATTAGCAGCAATGGTTAGCATGTCAGTTCATTCAAAAAGGCTGTCGGCTTTGTATCTCCGCGTTAGCTCGGTGTCCCCCGACTGCCAGGCGGACATTTGCGGCGAGCTCCCGGCCGCAGATGGCCCCTCCGCGGCATGTCGGCTCGGTGTCTTCGCCTGTGTTAGCTGCTCTGTTAGCTGCTGTCGTTAGCATGTCGGGCGGCGTTGTGGGAGCGATCGCGGGGCGATCCGCGGCTGCTCCTCCGGGCCTGAGACGTCCACAGAGTTGACCGAGTGTTTCCAGCAAATTTATCCGTATGAGGCAACCCTGATCGGACACACAGTCCTCTAGAGCCAGCTGACAGGAGCATCTATGGCAGAGCTCCATTGACCGCAGTAGACAATTGTAAAATGGCGACCGGAAACGACCGGAAGTTGCGTAAATACGATAAAATTGTAATAAAAACGTAATATTAATAATTATACTTTATTTATAAAGCCATTTAAAACAACCACAGCTGCAACAAAGTGCTATACACATGAAATTAATAACATTTAAACACAAAAAATATATATATACAGGTAGTCCCCGATTTAC